>CAJHQP010006484.1:0-38004 GCA_905132765.1 Moricandia arvensis | reverse complement strand
CAGGGCCCATGTTAGAGTGTCGAGTTAGAGTGTCGTGTTTAGTAAAGGGTTATGGAACACTAGAGTAAGTGTAGCACCGATATACGGTGTTACGAGTTAGATCGAGTCGTAGTTAGTACCTTATTATTGTTATTGGTGTTTGATTTTCTTGAAGGTTTCTAACATTGAGTTCTAATTCCGGGTTAGGTACCGGATTAGGATTGGTGTCTTTTTGGTTAGTGTAGACCCAAAGTTGGCTATTATATTGTTTGAGGGATGACTTATGAAGGGTGGTGGATATTGAAAGCTATGCGGTATCAGCGATTGGCCGATCATGTTCTTGTCTGATTGTTGGTCGACCAATTAGTGATACTTGTATAGTCTAAGTGTCTAACACTACATGAGTACTGAACTCAGGCGTATATATGGTTAACTAGGGATTGCTTGTTGACTTGTTTTCATGCAGGTTCCCGTTACTTGAAGTTAGATCAAGGCAGGAGGCCAAATCTAACTTAGTAACGGTTTGATTAGATAGTGAATTGTGTTTGCTTGTTTAGTTTTAGCTTCGATTGCATGCTAGGGCTAGATTGATTGTTATTTTAGGTTGTCTGGGTTAGTTTATAGGTTGCGGGTAGAGGCCGCCAGCTCACTGAGTAACATTAGGTTACTCACCCAACTCCGTTGTCCTTTTTGCAGGTAGCTTTAGTAAGGATGATTGGATAGCTTGGTGCTGGACGTTAGGACCGCCGGAGTAGATTTTCATGCCTTTTGTAAATGGTATTTTTATTTGCCTTTAGTTGACTCGATTTGGCATTAGGCCGGGCCCAGTCTTGAATTATTTCACTGTATGAATATTTCATGAATCAATAAAGTAATTGTTTTATATGCGCATCATGAGTACTCTGATATTTGACTAGTCCGGTCTAACACAACGTTAGGTCTTGGTACGGGTTGCAAAGCCTTAAGCCTTGAGTTAGCGGGGCGAGTTAGTGGATGAGCTGGTCTAGGTCGCGGAGTAAGTTCTAGGACTCTGACCGGATCGTCCCTAGCCCGTCATGTAGCGCTTCCGGACCATGGTGCTGGGTTGGACGGTCAGTCATGTTCTTGTTTGATTGTTGGCTGGCCGGTTGGCTCATTTCTAACCCTGGGTATCGGTTGGTCTATCGGTCATGTTCTTGTTTGATTGTTGGCCGATGGATCGACCATATGTCTAGGACGGTTCGGGGGTGTTACAAGGACAACCTCAAGGTCCCCTCAATACAAATGAAGAAGATCAGGTTCCCCACTTCAACCATGAGGGGGGAAATGAACCTGAAGAAAATACTCAAGAAGATGGAGAACAATCAGGTTCTCATGATCAAAGTGTGGAGCAACAAGAGCAAGAAGAAGGACAAGGTTCAGTGAATGATGAAGAAGTGATGCAATAATGATACCAACAGAAGATATCTCCATATCAACTGTCAGGAATGTTGACGTGGTCATAAAACCAGTAGCTGAAGGAGAGTCTCACCAAACTGTCCTTACCCACCAGTTTAGAGGTTCCAGGGACAGATGCTCAGTAAAAGAAGTATATATTAAGAACCAGAAGGGATTTACATGTGAAACAAATTTTCATAGATCATACACTCATCAAGGAAGCACTGAGGCTTGGAATTATGAGAAAAAGGTTCACGGGCCAAGAAGTTATGATTTTTACAAACTGAATGTTTCCAAGCCCATCTAGCTGCGAGTACATGCATTTACAAGCGGATTCCAGCCCAAACAAAGCCCGGCATAACCCAAAACCAATCATAGTATTCAAGATGGATCTCTTAGCTTTCCAAAAAGCCCATAATGAGGACAAATGGTCAAGGGAATTTAAAGTTATGCTTAACTTTCCAGAACCGAACAAACCAGCTCTCGACTTGCCTTATTTGGAAGATATCACATTCAAGGCACGCCATAGCTCTCTATTGCTGGATGATTTCGGGGTAGAGATTCTACAAGTGACTAATGTGGTTCCAAAACATCTCACTTGCCTCCCCAAGCTTTCTAGATACAAGGAACCTCATAGTTTCCTTACTTGGCCAAAATCAAGCAATAATGGCCATATCAATCAAACCATTGATTGAGTTATCATTTATGCTGAATTTTATTCTCATTTATGTTGATTTATTTGTATTTGACCAGCCTTGGTCGAGCTTATATAAGCTCCTTCATTTGCTTCTATGTAACCAGACTTGAAAGAATGAATAAAAATGAAACCTTTGTTTCTCTTGAAGTTTTCTTATAAACTTTGTTTCTCTCTTGTTCTTGTCGAGACCCGTACCTCCAAGAATCTGAGTGTTTTGTGTTGTATCACGAGCCTATCCATCTCTCGTGTGGTGCACTTCAATCCACGTTCATTATCAACTCGATCCATCCAGCCGGTTTTAAGGTCGATTAGATCGAACTTTTAAACCTCTCTCTTTTTGTTTTGATATTCATAAGGATTTTAAGCCTTTGATAGCTTAGGCTTGTATCATTTTTTGGTATCAGAGCTAAAAAATCCTATCATCTATCCTTTTGTTTTTCTTTTCAATCTATTTTCAAAAAAAACCAGAAATATCTTTTTGCATCTTTTCTTATTTTTTGTTTTGTTTTTGCTAAGTTTATTATCAAAAAAAAGTGCCCAGATTCTGTGTGTGTATTCTGATATTCCACTAAATTCGATCTTTGGAAAGCACCCATCTCAGTAGTAGCAACATGACGAGCCAGCCTTGGAGTCAGTTGAAGCTAAAGGAATATTATTTTGGAGGAACATCAGATCGTGATGAGTACTTTGAATGGGAGTACAAGATGAATGAGTTCTTCATGTCTTGTGGCCGTCCAGAATTTGAGAAGGGGTTCATTGCAGCTGATCAACTCATCAACCAAGCTCAAGACTGGTGGAGCCATTATACTTCTGGCCATTAGCGACAACCATCTTGGAATGAGATGAAAAATCTCTTGAGGACACAATACATCCGACGTGATCAGTATCATGAAATCCGGAGGCAGTTTCGTATGCTTTTTCAAGATGATAAGACGGTTATGGAGTATCACAGTCAATTCAAGTATCTTCGCATTCGGCTCAATCCAGGAGTAAGCAATGAAGATGTCATCGAACAGTTTGTTTTTGGGCTGAGAGAAGAGATACGTGTGCACATACAAAGATACACATGCTGTGATCTAGAAGAGCTACTTCAACGAGCAGTGCAAATTGAGCTTGACGCCAAAGAACCTGAACCACCTGATCCACCAGACAAGTCCTCATTGCCAATGATTCCCACTGGAAAAGCAGAGCCATCAGAAGAGGTCCAACAACATTCAAGTGACACCACTATGTCGCATGGACAAGTTTTGAGGACAAAACTTTTTGAAGAAAGAGGGAATGATGCAATAATGATACCAACCGAAGATATCTCCATATCAACTGTCAGGAGTGTTGACGTGGTCATAAAACCAGTAGCTGAAGGAGAGTCTCACCAAACTGTCCATACCGACCAGTTTAGAGGTTCCAGGGACAGATGCCTAGAAAAAGAAGTATATATTAAGAACCAGAAGGGATTTACATGTGAAACAAATTTTCATGGATCATACACTCAACAAGGAAGCACTGAGGCTTGGAATTATGAGAAAAGGTTCACGGGCCAAGAAGTTATGATTTTTACAAACTGGAGGTTTCTGTTAACCTGAAGTGATAAACCATCTCACTAAAGGTTAATGTGCAAAGCTTGGGAAAAACCCACTTAGAGACTGATCAAGGTCTAAGGAGGGTCCAGAAGCTTATGCAGAGCTAGAACAAGGTTCAGGAGGGGTTTACTATGAAGGAAGAAGGCTTGGGTGCAATTTGGGAGCAAATGGTTGAGGTGCAAAAATAGGGTGGTCTGTACCGTACAGCCGTACGGACTGTACGGCCTGTACGGACGAGCCGACCCGGGAAAATTATTTCTCGACCATTTGAAGACATTTTAGGTTTGTGCAAAAACCGGGTCAAGTTATACGGACCAAACCCTAAATCCGTACAACCCTAGGACTTACCTTGCATCCCAAGTCACAGAGAAGCTTCAATGGTGAAGAAAGAGTCTCGGATGGTTTGGAGAAGAAGATGGGATCAGAATGGCATCTAGGAAGGTATCTGCGAGATGCTCCTTGCTGTGACCGTTTGTGGATAAGGTTTAGGCCTTTACAGGCTGGAAAGGAAGGGAAGCTTGAGTATGAACCTAGACTGATCTGTGGAAAGGTTCAAACACCTTGGTGGCCGATTCTAAGCCTAGTTAACCCTTGGCAAGCCAGGCTGTCCCAACTCGCGTGAAGCTCCTTGTCCATTCATTTCAAATCACCCTTTGACTCCACATGCTTGCTCTGATATTTTGTAAACCCTAGAGTAGCTCTCCTTTCCTATTTATACTCTTGTATTGTCGATGGCTAATAATAAGCAGAGATTTTCTCTCCTTCACAATCTCTTAGTCTCTTACTCTCTCTATTCTCTAGTTACTCACTCTCTTATTCTCTAATTAGTCTCTCAATCTCTCATATACTCTCACGAATCTCTCTCTCTCTATTTCATCAGTCTCTCTCTCATTCTCATCAAGTCTCATCCGCAACATCATCATACTTGTTCATCATCACTCAAGCACTTGTTCTCTGAAAACTTTCATGGTATCAGAGCCAGGTTGCTCAGTCTCCTGGTGAAGCTTTCGCATCAGTCACAAGCTCTAAAGATCACTCCTTTCCAGATCCAGTTCATCCGGATCTAAAGTTAGCACCTTTGAAGACAAAGAAGACAGTCTAGCTCATATCCGACCTCAAGATGGAGTCCTCCAGAGCCATTGTCATTCCAGTCATCCTCAAAGGTCCCAACTACCTTCTCTGGTCACGCCTGGTGAAGACAGCCCTTGGTGGAAAGGGGTTATGGAGCCATTGCATCTCAAGTGCTCCAAACTCCAAAGCTGTCGCCTCTCAAGAGAGTTCATCCAGTGGTGATACTGGCTCTCTTATTGTCTTGGAAGAGAAGTGGCAGCAAGATGACTACCTGGTCTTAACCTTTCTCCAAAGCTCCATAGAAAGATCTATCCTTGAAGCCTAGTCATACTGTGAGAGTGCTAAGGAGCTTTGGGAATCTTTAAACAAGATCTATGGTAACATCTCTAACCTCAGCCGAGTCTTTGAAATCAAGAGAGCCATCAAGAGAGCCATCAACAACCTGCCCAAGAAAATGAGGAGTTCACGGTTCATCTGGGAAAGTTCAGAGCCCTTTGGTCTGAACTAGAGATGCTGAGACCTCAATCCATTGATCCAGAGGTGTTGAATGAAAGAAGGGAGCAAGACAAGGTGTTTGGTCTACTCTTAACCCTCAGTCCTTCCTTCAATGACCTTATCAAGTATATCCTAAGGTCTGAGAAGCTTCCCATGCTTGAAGAGGTGTGTTCCCAAGTCCAAAAGGAGGAGGGTTCACGCGGGTTGTTTGAAGCAAAGGAGAGTCCTCTCCTTGCTTCACAAGCTGAAGCAGATCCTCAGTCCAACAAGGCGGCTTACAAGAGGGAGGACAGAAGGGGTCTCAAGTGCGAGCATTGCAAGAGGGATGGACACACCAAGGAGAGCTGTTGGGTGCTTAACCCACATCTCAAACCTGCCAAGTTCAGATGAGCCGTGTCCATGGAGGTTCAAGGAATCAGCTCAGATTCCCTGGGTTGTAAGCACACCTCCTAAACCCTTAATATGAGCTTGTGTCTTTGTTTAGTTGTGAATTGAGTGGTGTTTGTGTCCCAGGATCTCCTGGCTTGTTTATTGCATTGTAGTATGTTCCTGGTCGCTTTTGTCATAGCTTATCCATCATGGTTGTCTTGAAGCATTTAGAAGTTTTCTAAGCTCTTGTTTCATGGTTTTGATAATCTGTTTTGCATAAGCATATCTTATTATGTCTAAGTTCAATCTGGTTGCATACTGGTTCTAATGCCTTTGTTTAATCCATCAGTGTTTGCTTGCATCATTTAGAAGCTGTCTAGCTTGCTTGCATCATTGGTTTTGATTGGAACTGGTGTGCATAGTCTCTTGTAGCTCTCGGATTGAACCTATTGCATTCATATAGTATTGCTTAAGTTGTTGCATCTATTGCTGCATGAAATTAAAGCCTAAAGTGTCAGTGAATTGTTAAAATCATACATTGCACTTTAGAGATTGAAATGTGCTTGTTCTTGTGATTAGCTTGTTTCAAGATCATAGCTTGTTGAGGCATTGGTGATCAAACCGGATGTTTGATCTTGGTTTGGTCCCAATGGGATGATCTAATCTTGCATTGAGTTGTGGTGCTGTTAGGTATACAAGAAGTACAGTGACAAACCAAACCAAGGTGACAAGATACTGATCTAATGCCATTGCATATCATCACTGGACGAGTCAGTCCACAAACTACAGGAAGTGTAGTGTGATTGAATATGCAATGAGAGGATGATGCCATTGTATGATACCACATGGACGTGTCAGTCCCAAAGTCTACAAGCAGTGTAGAGTGGGTTATCATACAATGAGAGACTACCTTGTGAGGGCTCTTAAGGTGATTCAAACACCATGTGTTCCTGGTATAAGGAAGAGAGCCAAAACTCACAAGGGTTAGGACATCAAGTCTTGTAAAGACTGATGGTTCCTTAAGACCATGGAACTGTATACACTAATCTCACAAGCTTAGTTCCTCCCATAATCTCGGAGTTAGCTTGAGGGGGAGTCTAAATGTACATGATCCATGGTCCAGTATCAAGCCGTGCAAGGACTTCAACAAAGGATCATCAAACCGGGTCTAGGCAGTGGCGTGTCTATGCAAAGAGGCTGTTCAGAGCAGCCTTGGTAGTGTGTCTATGAAAGCTCAGTTCAATGCGGCCTCTATGGTGAGGTGATTGTAAACTGAAGCTGAAAGCTCCACACACACCTCCCATCAAGTTGGTGTTGCCATGAAGAGGTTGCAACCGGCCAAGTGTGAGGGATTCAAGTGACAAAGAGCAGTCACTCCTCATCCAAACAAAAAAGGGAAGTAACTTGAACTACATCTATTACAAGTCATTCATCATGTCTTCCTTAATCCTGAAATGGTTCTTAAAATGCTTTAATAGATTGGTTGTGATTGTTAAATGGAATAAGTTCTAGTGTTTGAGCCTTAGTTGAAACCATCATTCATATCTTGCTTCATTTAGAAGATTGTCTAAGTTGCTAGAATCTCTGGTTTTGTTTAAACTTTGAGCCTTGTCTAATCTTGATAAGTACTGATGCACCTTTGGGATAATGTATCAGGTACCATTACCAGTGCTTGAGCCTCACAGAAGATGAACATGGTTGTTTCCTAGCTTCTCTAAGGTGGCCTTGAAGTCAGTTGAGAGGGGGAGACCCAAACCGGGTCTATGAAGAGGTCAAGCCGAGTTCTATGAGTGTGCAAGCCTTGTGTTGTTGGCTGCACGAGTTTAGGCCACGATCCAGAGTCCTTTGTGTCCAACCACACTGGTTCTAAGGGACAAAGGCTCAATGGCCAATCCCTAGGCCTTGAAAGAAATTACTCTTTCCTTGCCAAGGTTTTATCCCTAAGGAAGGTTTTCTTTGGTAAGGTTTTAACGGGGAGGGACTTCAGGGTTCCAAGCTTGACTCAGGATCTATAGAGTCAAGCTTAAGGGGGAAGTGTTAACCTGAAGTGATAAACCATCTCACCAAAGGTTAATGTGCAAAGCTTGGGCAAAACCCACTTAGAGACTGATCAAGGTCTAAGGGGGGTCCAGAAGCTTATGTAGAGCTAGAACAAGGTTCAGGAGGGGTTTACTATGAAGGAATAAGGCTTGGGTGCAATTTGGGAGCAAATGGTTAAGGTGCAAAAATAGGGTGGTCCGTACCGTACGGCCGTACGGACTGTACAACCTGTACGGACGAGCCGACCCGAGAAACTTATTTCTCGACCATTTGAAGACATTTTAGGTTTGTGCAAAAACTGGGTCAATTTGTACAGACCAAACCCTAAATCCGTACAACCCTAGGACTTACCTTGCATCCCAAGTCACAGAGAAGCTTCAATGGTGAAGAAAGAGTCTCACATTGTTTGGAGAAGAAGATGGAATCAGAATGGCATCTAGGAAGGTATCTGCGAGATGCTCCTTGCTGTGACCATTTGTGGATAAGGTTTAGGCCTTTACAGGCTGGAAAGGGAGGGAAGCTTGACTATGAATCTAGACTGATCTGTGGAAAGGTTCAAAGACCTTGGTGGCCGATTCTCAGCCTAGTTAACCCTTGGCGAGCCAGGCTGTCCCAACTCGTGTGAAGCTCCTTGTCCATTCATTTCAAATCACCCTTTGACTCCACATGCTTGCTCTGATATTTTGTAAACCCTAGAGTAGCTCTCCTTTCCTATTTATACTCTTGTATTGTCAATGGTTAATAATAAGCAGAGATTTTCTCTCCTTCACAATCTCTTAGTCTCTTACTCTCTCTATTCTCTAGTTACTCACTCTCTTATTCTCTAATTAGTCTCTCAATCTCTCATATACTCTCACGAATCTCTCTCTCTCTATTTCATCAGTCTCTCTCTCATTCTCATCAAGTCTCATCCGCAACATCATCATACTTGTTCATCATCACTTAAGCACTTGTTCTCTGAAAACTTTCAGTTTCGAAGCCCATCTAGCTGCGAGTACATGCATTTACAAGCGGATTCCAGCCCAAACAAAGCCCGGTATGACCCAAAACCAATCATAGTATTCAAGATGGATCTCTTAGCTGTCCAACAAGCCCATAATGAGGAGAAATGGTCAAGGGAATTTAAAGTTATGCTTAACTTTCCAGAACCGGACAAACCAGCTCTCGACTTGCCTTATTTGGAAGATATCACATTCAAGGCACGCCATAACTCTCTTTTGCTGGATGATTTCGGGGTAGAGATTCTACAAGTGACTAATGTGGTTCCAAAACATCTCACTTACCTCCCCAAGCTTTCTAGATACAAGGAACCACATAGTTTCCTTACTTGGCCAAAATCAAGCAATAATGGCCATATCAATCAAACCATTGATTGAGTTATCATTTATGCTGAATTTTATTCTCATTTATGTTGATTTATTTGTATTTGACCAGCCTTGGTCTAGCTTATATAAGCTCCTTCATTTGCTTCTATGTAACCAGACTTGAAAGAATGAATAAAAATGAAACCTTTGTTTCTCTTGAAGTTTTCTTATAAACTTTGTTTCTATCTTGTTCTTGTCGAGACCAGTACCTCCAAGAATCTGAGTGTTTTGTGTTGTATCACGAGCCTATGCATCTCTCGTGTGGTGCACTTCAATCTACGTTCATCATCAACTCGATCCATCCAGCCGGTTTTAAGGTCGATTAGATCGAACTTTTAAACCTCTCTCTTTTTGTTTTGATATTCATAAGGATTTTACGCCTTTGATAGCTTAGGCTTGTATCAAGAAGGACAAGATCAAGAACCGGCAGTTGAACAACAAGAGCAACAACTGAGAAGAAGCACTAGGATCAGAAACCCTCCAACCAATTGGGTTAACACAAGAGTTTACTACAATGCTCAAGCAGTGGAACATCCTTCTCGAATCTCATTATCTCTTGATCACTACCCTGAAGATCATTGTGTGCTGATGGTTAACCTAGATCAGAGCTACATTCCAAAATCTTATGATGAAGCTATGAAGGATAAAATAATGGAAGGAGTCAGTTGGTGCTGAAGCAAATGCCATGATCAAAAATGATACATGGTATGAGAGTGAACTTCCAAGAGGGAAGAAGGCAGTGTCAAGTAGGTGGATCTTCACCATCAAGTATCTTGCAAACGGGAAGATAGACAGGAAGAAGACCAGACTTGTTGCAAGGGGTTTCACTCAAACATATGGTGATGACTACTTAGACACCTTTGCTCCGGTTGCAAAGCTTCATACCATCAGAATAGATTGTCAGTTGCAGTTAATCTAAGATGGGGTCTATGGCAAATGGATGTGAAGAATTCTTTTCTTCAAGGGGAACTTGAAGATGAGGTGTACATGTATCCATCACCGGGTCTTGAACACTTGGTAAAAGAAGGAAATGTCCTGAGGCTGAAGAAGGCTATATATGGTCTCAAGCAATCACACAGAGCCTGGTACAACAAACTGAGTACTACCTTGAATGGGAGAGGCTTCAAGAGATCCGAGCTCGACCATACCCTCTTCACTCTCACATCTCCCTCAGGTATCATTGTCCTTCTAGTATATGTTGATGATATCATCATTACTGGAAGTGACAAGGAAGGTATACAAGCTACTAAAGAATACTTGAAATCTGTGTTTAAAATTAAAGATTTGGGAGAGATGAAATACTTTCTTGGAATAGAGTTGTGTAGATCCAAGGAAGGTTTATTTCTATACCAAAGAAAGTATACCCTTGATCTTTTGAAAGATGCAGGTATACCAGAAGGGAAGACATTTCCCTTGGAAGAAGGATATAAAGTACCATGAGAGGGGGAGATAGAAGACAATCCAATCTTTCAAGATGCTAAGCTTTATAGAAAGCTTGTTGGTAAGTTAATCTATTTGACAATCACAAGACCTGATATATGCTTTGCTGTGAATCAGGTTAGTCAACACATGAAAGGACCTAAGGAGCATCACTGGAACATGGTGAACCGGCTACTCATGTACCTGAATGGAACATCAAGTCAAGGATTTTGGATGGGGTGCAACGAGAGCACAGAAGTGGTTGGATATTGTGATGCAGATTGGGCCGGGGATAGGATGGATAGGAAGTCGACCACTGGTTATTGCACTTTCATTGGTAGAAAGCTTGTTAGCTGGAAGAGTAAGAAGCAAAAGGTGGTGTCCTGTTCCAGTGCTGAAGCCGAGTATAGAGCCATGTTGAAGCTTAAAAATGAGTTAATTTGGATCAAGGGTATACTGAAGCACTTGGGGATTGATCAAGGCACACCCATGACCATGCACTGTGACAACCAAGCAGCTATACACATTGCATCCAACTCAATTTTCCACGAGAGGGCTAAGCATATTTGTTGTTCTGAGTAAATAAGAGAGGAGGTTCAAGAGGTTTATTCTGAAGTTTGGGATCAAAAGAAAGTTGGTGCAAAGTTAGGGCAAGTGTACGGACGGTACGGCCTGTACGGACTGTACGGCCTGTACGGACTGTACGGCCTGTACGGACTGTACGGCCGACCGTACGGACCACTCGACCCAAATCACTTTAAACCCAACCTAAACTCATTTTGGTCATGTGCAAAATCCGGGTCAAGTTGTACGGATGAACCTTGTCCGTACAACCCTTGGTCCGTACATCCATGGCCGATACTTGGACATCAAGGCAAGAGAAGGCAAGGTAAAATGGTCAGGTAAAAGGGAGAAGGTTAACTTGGATGGTTGCTCGGTAAAGAAGTGGCTCGCGGATAAGGAGAGTAAGCTTGACCAAGACAGCCAGTCCAGAGCTGGAAAGGTGAAGGCATCTAGTCAAGATGCCAAAGGCATCTCGCTCCCTAAGCCACAAGTTCAAAACCAGGCGCGCTCCTCTCATTGACCGGCCACGTCTCTTCCTTTATGTCCATTCCTTTTGTATCTGTTGTAAAGCCTCTAAATATGTGTAAACTCCTCTCTGGTTAATCAAGCAAGCAATATTTCGAGTCTCTCTTATTCTCTCTAGTGTTCTTAGTGTTCTTCATCTCGAAATGGTTTCTTAGCCAAGTCTCAAGCTTTTAGTCTCCAAATCTCTTCTAGTCTCTCTCAAACTCTATTCTATCCGTTTATTCTCTGTTTCTATTCAATCTTTCACGGTATCAGAGCCAGGTTCTCGTAAATCTGGGTTTTGATTTCATCTCTCTCGAAGAACACTCAAGAACACCTTTTTCATTCCGCAAAGCTTCAAGATGAAAAGTAAGAAAACAACCGTGATTCCAATGATACTTAAGGGGGAAACTATCTCCTATGGTCTCATGTGGTGAAGACAGCAGTGGGGAGTAAGGGTTTTTGGAACCACATCCTTGAGGGTGAGGCTCCAAAGCTCATTACTCGTGAAGGCGACAACGAGATTGTCGTGTGTGATGAAGTGAAGTGGATCCATGAAGACAACACGGTGATGTCTATCCTTTAAAACTCTCTAGATCCGTCTATCCTAGAGGCATACAGCTACTGTGAGAAGGCAAAGGACCTGTGGGACACTCTTCAGAAGGTGTATGGTAACATCTCAAACCTTACTCGAGTGTTTGAGATCAAGCGAGCCATCAACAGTCTTTCTCAAGAAGACATGGAGTTCACAAAGCATCTCGGAAAGTTTAGAGCTTTGTGGTCTGAACTCGAGATGTTGAGGCCAAGCACAACCGACCCAACTGAGCTTAATGAGAGAAGGGAGCAAGATAAAGTCTTTGGCATGCTCCTGACTCTTAACTCTAGCTACAATGACCTGGTGAAACACATCTTGCGAGTAGAGAAGCTACCCACCTTGGAGGAAGTCTGCGCACAGATTCAAAAGGAGCAAGGATCGTTGGGCCTATTTGGAGGTAAGGGGGAGCTTACCTTGGCTAACCAAGCTGAGGTACCTCAAGCAAACAAGGTGAATCGCTTTGAATAAAGGAGATTCAATGGAAACTGTGACCATTGTAAGAGACAAGGTCACAAGAAGTATCAGTGCTGGATCCTCCATCCTCACCTAAAGCCAGCCAAGTTCATGAAGGACAGAGACGCAAGAGCGAATGTGAGATATGGAGGAAGTGATCAGCAAGGAGGGGGTGGAGCCGGGCCATCCAATCAGGCACAGGAGACTGAAGGTGGTGAGAACAAAGCCCTGGTGACTTACACGGCTCAAACCAACCGACCAAACGAGCATGAGTTCATCCGCCGATCAGAAATCGATGCTCTCATCGAGATGCTCAAGGATAATGGTAACACATTTGGTAACCTCAGGGGGTACTCTTTGGTGCGATCCTGTTCAGGAATAAACTCAATGGATTGAAAACAATGTATGGGTCAGCTATACCAGTGATCATGGTGCAGCTTAATGGACAGTTTCAAGTTCTCATTGGAATGATCTATGAGGTTCTAGATAGAGAGAAGAGAAGATGTCTTGCTACAACAGCACGTGGAGGATCCAAACCTCATCAGGAGACACTCCAATACTCAGTTAAGGTCGTGGATCATCATGAAGAAGGAGGGGAATGCCAAGAAGAACCAGCTTGTTGGTTTATTTCCTTTATTTGTAATTTCAGTTTTTGTAAACCAAGTTCTAATAGGATTAGGAGTAATGAACCAATTTCGAATTGGATTAGGATTAGAATTTAGTAAACCAATTTCAATTAGGAATAGGGTTAGAGTAAACCAATCTGGTTTAGGTTTAGGTTTTCTATTTTCTGCTTTAAGAACTTGTAGCCACGTTTTTGGAATTCAATCAAGCAATAAACTTTTTTCTGTCGTTTCTTCTCTGAGGAGATCTGGTTACTTTGTTCTATAATGAACACTTTCCATTGTTAAGGAGGTTGATCTTCCGTGGAAATCATCCTAGACATCAAGCAGGACGCCCCTGTGTCTCAGGATTAGCAAAACAGCTTCTGAGCAATCCATAGCTCTCTAGCAAAGTCCATCATTATCATCTATCATACACCCACGCCCCCTTCAAGTGATCCAGGGAGAGACAGCCTATCTAAGGACGCACCACTCTTTTGGTGCATCTAGGATTGCTAGTACTCATGATAAAACTGATGCTTATACTCACTCTAAGAATGCTGGTTTATCTCATAGTGCTTGTAACATGTCTAAACCATTGATAGTTGATTCAGGAGCATCTCATGATATGATTAGTGACACTAGCCTGATTAGAGGTATTGAGCCTGCGCATGGTCATATTATGATAGCTAATGGTGATAGAATTCCCAATAAGGGGCATAGGCTGTTGACATGAAGAATAAAAGCATTGACAAGAGATAAGAAGAATAGATGTTCAGGACATTTGAAGACGAAACTGGTATGCACAGCCTTGGAACACAAGTTTGTCCATACAGACTTGCCTCTCAAGTTACCAGAACTCAACCTAACTTACCTTGGAAGACAAGGCAAGTTTAAACTCGCCTCAGGCAACATCAGAAGGCAGAGAGAGCCGTTGGAGGTCTGGAACAAGAAGAATGAATATAATAAGGCTGGTCACATGCTGCATCCGAAGAGAGAGAACAGTTGGTGAAGGGTCACTTTCACCGCTGTCCAGACCAGCATATTTTATACTTATTTCTCTTGTCAAGTAGCTAATTGTTTTCTTTATAAATATTGTATGTTGTCTTCAGAATTAATGAAGGAAATCATTTTTTATCCTTCTCTCTCTTTAAATTTCAAAATCTCTCTCTCTCTCTCTCTCTCTTGTTCTTCATGTTCTTCATTCTCCAGCAGTAAACTACTTCTAAATCTCTCATTCTAACATAAATTTCACATCGTATCAGAGCAGTATGTTCTTGAGACCTGATTCTTCTTATTCTCTTTTCTTTCTTCCGCTAAATCTCTGAGTTTTTTATTTCTATTTTTGGCAAAGTTCATCTTGTTCTTCAGCTGTTCATCATTTCGAGCTCCAGAAATTGCCAAAAATGGAAAAGATGATTTCGACCAAGAAAATGAAGAAGGAGAATCTCATTCCAGTGACCCTAGAGGGTCCTAACTATCTTTTATGGTCAAGAGTGGCCAGAGTTACCTTGGGAAGTCATGGAGTTTGGGACAGCCATATCATGGAGGCTGAAACTTCAAAGAGGATGGCTCAAGAGGATAGTCAAGCTACTTGCCTAAAGTATGAAGACAAGTGGGTTCAAGAGGAACAGCAAACACTTGGAATTATACACAGCTCTCTGTCTGAACAGATCTTGGAGGATCATTATCACCTCAGAACCGCCAAGAGTTTATGGGAGAAGCTTCAAAATGTTTATGGGAAGCTATGGGAAAGTCTTCAAGCTGTCTATGAGCAAGAAAAAGTTTTCAGTCTTCTCCTAAACCTGGATTCACCCTGCAATAGTCTGATAAGTTATGTCATTCAAGAAAGGAAGCTTCCAAGTTCCCTAGGAAGCCAGTCAAGTACATTTAAGCTCAAGGAGTTTGAGCATCAAGTAATTACAGGAAGAACCATGTATTCAGCACTCTGTGGTGATTCTAATGAAGAACGAACATGGAGGAGTATGGCAGGGGCGACCAATTCTGATAGTCCAGTGACCAGAAGAGACTTTGATTCCTTTATAAAAGTTGCCAAGGCCCTTATCTCACCCAAGGAGGTTGGTAAATATTATCCTGACTCTAAACCCATCATTATAGCTTTAGGAACTAGCCATCACATGATTAGTGATAGGAACCTGTTAGTAATATCAAACCTACCTCAGGGAATGTGCTTATAGCAAATGGTGATAAGGCTAAGATAGAAGGGATAGGGAACCTTAGGCCGTTTGATAGAAAATCCACTGCCTTATATATGCCTCAGTTTACATCAAACTTGCTATCAGTTAAAAGGGAAACCGTGGACCTGAATTGTCAAGTTCTTTTTAGACCTCATGAGGTTGAATTTCAAGACCTGAAGACAGGGCAAGTAATTGGAAAAGGGTACAACCATCAGGAACTATATCACCTAGAAAAGACTACGGTTTCTGGAGCATCTCCTGCTCAATGCCTAGTCAGTACTTCTAATGGGATTGAGAGCGTCATATGGCACTCCAGATTGGGACATCCTCACACTAGAGCTTTGAACTTGATGTTTCCGGGTATGGTGGTTCAGAATGATGATTGTGAAGTCTGCATCTTGGGGAAGCATTGTAGAACAGTCTTTCCAAGGTCTAGCACTATCTATGAGAAGTTTTTCGACCTGATTCACTCTGATGTGTGGACAGCGCCTTGTATGTCCAGAGAGAATCACAAGTATTTTGTCACCTTCATTGATGAGAAGTCCAAATACACATGGGTGACTCTGATTCAGTCAGAAGACAGGGTGCTGGAGGCATTCAAGAACTTCCATAACCATGTCCTCACCCATTTCAATGCCAAGTTGAAGATCCTCAGGTCTGATAATGGTGGAGAGTACACTAGTCAAACTTTCAAGCAATACTTGGCTCAGCATGGGGTGATACATCAAACCAGCTGCCCTTACACACCACAACAAAATGGGGTGGTTGAGAGAAAAAATAGGCACCTAATGGAGGTGGCCAGAAGCATGATGTTTAATACAAGTGTGCCTAAAAGGTTTTGGGGAGATGCAGTCTTGACAGCATGTTATTTGATCAATCGAATTCCCACCCGAGTTCTCCAAGATCACTCACCATTTGAGGTACTCAACAAAACCAGACCATCAATTGACCATATGCGTGTTTTTGGTTGTCTTTGTTTTGTATTAATACCAGGTGAACAAAGGAACAAATTAGAAGCAAAAAGTACAAGGGCAATGTTCATTGGATACTCCCCAAACCAGAAGGGTTACAAATGCTATGAACTAGAGACTAGGAGAGTCATGGTGTCTAGAGATGTGAAGTTTGTAGAATCAAGAGGATACTACAATGATAAGACTTGGGAGGATCTAGAGAACCTATCTCAATCAGCTTTTGACAGAGCAAGCAATCTTAGGAGAGTGATGGAAAGCCTTGGGGTAAGTATGGCTGAAGCAAGAATGGAACCTGAACCAAAAGGGTCTACACAAGAAGCTGATAAAAGTGTGGAGACTGAAACTGGTTCCAGCAATGATGAAGTTGAGGTTCAGGTGGTTCCTCACCTTGACCATGTGGGGGACAATACTGCTGAGCCAACACAACCAGAAAACTCAGCAAGAATTCATGGCCAAGCTGAGCAACAAGATCAAGAGGAATCAGTGGTAAATGAGGGTCAGTCCTCAGATGATGCAGAAGCTGTTCCAGAAGAAGTAGCACCACCAGTACTAAGGAGGAGTACTAGGCTCAGAAATTCTGCTTCTAATTGGATCAACACAAGGGTTTATTTCAACTCTCAAGCAGTTGCCCATCCTACTCAAGCAACATGCTCCCTAGCTCAATATCCTATGGATCATCATGCCTTCATCACTAACCTTGATGAGGCTTACATACCAAGGTCATATGAAGAGGCTATGGCAATTAAGGAATGGAGAGATTCAGTAGGAGATGAGATGGGTGCTATGGAGAAGAATGGAACCTGGTTTGAAACTGAACTTCCCAAAGGCAAGAAGGCAGTAACAAGCATGTTGCTGTTCACAATTAAGTACTTAGCCAATGGGAAACCTGAGAGGAAGAAGACCAGGCTGGTAGCGAGAGGCTACACTCAAGTATATGGTGAGGACTATCTTGAAACCTTTGCACCAATGGCAAAGCTTCACACCATAAGGATTTTGCTCTCTCTTGCTGTGAATTTGGAATGGGATCTTTGGCAAATGGATGTCAAGAATGCATTCCTACAAGGAGAGCTAGAAGATGAGGTATACATGCGTCCACCACCTGGTATTGAAGGCATGGTTAAACCAGGCAATGTCTTGAGGCTTAGGAAAGCAATCTATGGTCTGAAGCAATCTCCAAGAGCCTGGTATCACAAACTGAGCACAACCCTTAATGGAAGAGGGTTTGTGAAATCTGAGGCTGATCACACCTTGTTTACTCTCGCCAGCCAGCAAGGGATCATTGTGATCCTCATTTATGTGGATGATATCATTATCACAGGTAGTGATAAAGAGGGGATCAGCTCCACCAAAGCATTCCTCAAGACTACATTTGATATCAAGGATTTGGGAGAGCTCAAATATTTTCTAGGGATTGAGATGTGTAGATCCAAGGAGGGACTGTTTCTGTCCCAAAGGAAATACACTCTTGATGTATTAAAGGAAGCTGGAGATCTTGGTGGTAGAGCTGCTAAAACACCTCTAGAGGAGGGGTACAAAGTGATGCGTGAGGGGGAGATTGAAGATAAGGCATATGAAGATGTGAAGCACTATAGAAGGATGGTGGGAAAACTCATATATCTCACTATCACAAGACCAGATGTGTGCTTTGCAGTGAATCAAGTGAGCCAGCATATGCAAGCTCCTAAGATGCACCATTGGAACATGGTGGAAAGGATTCTGAGGTACTTGAGAGAAGCACCAGGGCAAGGGGTTTGGATGGGTTGCAACAAGAGTACTGAGATAGTAGGCTATCGTGATGCTGATTGGGCTGGAGATAGGGTTGATAGGAGATCAACTACTGGTTATTGCACATTTATTGGAGGCAACTTGGTAACTTGGAAGAGCAAGAAGCAAAAGGTGGTTTCATGTTCAAGTGCTGAGGCAGAATATAGAGCCATGAGAAAGCTTACAAGTGAGCTAATCTGGATCAAAGGACTGCTTAAGGATTTGGGAGTTGAGACCACAACACCAATCACTATGCATTGTGATAACGAGGCTGCTATACACATTGCTAGCAATTCAGCCTTTCATGAGAGGACTAAACATATTGAGGTGGATTGTCACAAGGTAAGACGAGCTGTGGAGCAGAAGATCATCTTACCTTGCTACACAAGAAGTGAAGACCAGCTAGCTGATATCTTCACAAAGGCTGCGAGTACTAGGGTCTGTGAGTTCATTCATCCAAAGCTTGGGCTCATAGACTTCACATGTCACTGATCTCTCCTCCATGAAGTGTTCTACTCTTTTTCCTTGGCTTGGTTTTTCTCCCATGTGGTTTTACCTAGCTGAGGTTTTAATGAGGGAATGCTTCATGGCTTCCAAGCTTGACTTGTTCCACATGGTCAAGCTTGAGGGGGAGTGTTGACATGAAGAATAAAAGCATTGACAAGAGATAAGAAGAATAGATGTTCAGGACATTTGAAGTTGAAACTGGTATGCACAGCCTTGGAACACAAGTCTGTCCGTACAGACTTGCCTCTCAAGTTACCAGAACTCAACCTAACTTACCTTGGAAGACAAGGCAAGTTTAAACTCGCCTCAGGCAACATCAGAAGGCAGAGAGAGCCGTTGGAGTTCTGGAACAAGAAGAATGAATATAATAAGGCTGGTCACATGCTGCATCTGAAGAGAGAGAACAGTTGGTGAAGGGTCACTTTCACCGCTGTCCAGACCAGCATATTTTATACTTATTTCTGTTGTCAAGTAGCTAATTGTTTTCTTTATAAATATTGTATGTTGTCTTCAGAATTAATGAAGGAAATCATTTCTATCCTTCTCTCTCTTTAAATTTTGAAATCTCTCTGTCTCTCTCTCTCTCTCTCTCTCTCTTGTTCTTCATGTTCTTCATTCTCCAGCAGTAAACTACTTCTAAATCTCTCATTCTAACATAAATTTCACATAGGCAAGCTTAAATTGTTTGATAAAGAATCTAGATGCTTCTACATGCCTGAGTTTACTTCAAACTTGTTATGAGTTAAGAAATGCACTAATGATTTGCAATGCAATGTGATCTTTAGTCCTAATGATGTGAAGTTTCAGGATATTGAGAGCAGTCGGTTGATTGGGAAAGGAGTTACAAAAGGAGATCTTTAATTTCTTGAGGAGCTTACTTCTTTACCTGATCATGAGATTTTTAGAATATAAGAGAGAGAGAACTAGATTAAGAGATAAAGAGTGAACCGAGAAGAGATTTAGAGAGGAGATTGATTGATGTTCATGATGAACACGAGAGAACGAGAGAGAATCGGAGAGAGTGAAATGTATTGCTTGATTTATTAACTAGAGAGGAGATACACTTTTATAGGAAAAGAAGAGCTTTACAACGGATACAAAAGGTAAGGTAACCAGAGTGGGAACGTGGCCGGTCAAGGGAAGAGGAGCGCCTGATTCAAACTTGTGGCTGTGAGTGCGAGATCCTTTTGGCATCGGGGTGTGTTGAAAGCTTGTAAAAATTTCCCGGTGATAATAAAAGGATCAGTAGCAGGTCCCGGAGACGTAGGCAAAGTTGGCCGAACTCCGTTAACAAATTTGTGTGTTTTTCTTCCCGCTCCCGCAAATTCTGATTTTTCCGCAAGGAAATTTGACCCGTATTTCCTAACAACTGGTATCAGAGCTTGAGTTACGGTGATCGATCAAAAATTTGTCGGGTTACTATTCACGTGAATAGTGATTTCGTGAATAGTGAATTTTGTCGGTAACATCGGTTCGTCGACAGAGGTGTTTTAAACACGGTGGTTTCAGAAACGATGGGAGGCGAAGACGGTTCAGCACACAGTATCGGGAAATTTGATGGTACAGACTATGCATTTTGGGGAATGCAAATTGAAGATTATCTGTACGGACGGAAGCTTCATCAACCGCTGAGCAAGAAGCCTGAGAAGATGGATCAGGATGAGTGGGAGCTCCTTGACAGACAAGTTCTGGGTGTTATAAGGCTAACACTGTCGAAGAACGTTGCTCACAACGTTGCGAAGGAGAAGACCACTGAAGGGCTCATGAAAGTTCTCTCTGATATGTATGAGAAACCTTCGGCAAATAATAAAGTATTTCTCATGAAGAAACTCTTTCATTTGAAGATGGAAGAAGGTGGCCTGGTTGCCGCACATGTGAACGAGTTCAACACGATTGTCAACCAACTGTCATCGGTTGAAATCGAGTTTGAAGATGAAGTGCGAGCACTGATTTTGTTGGCATCTCTGCCAAATAGTTGGGAGCCAATGCGGGCAGCGGTTAGTAATTCTGTGGGTACTCAAAAACTCAAATTCAATGATGTTAGAGATCGTATCCTTGCCGAGGAAGTTCGAAGGATAGACTCTGGGGAAGCATCAACGAGCTCTGCTTTCAACGTGGAAAACAGAGGGAGAAACCCAGATAGAAGTAACCGGAGTTATGGCAGATCGAAGTCAAGGAGTGGACGGGGTCAGTCCAAATTTAGACAGCCTGCAGAGTGCTGGAATTGTGGAAAGACAGGCCACAGTAAGAAGAATTGCCGGGCACCACCGAAGAAGGAAGACAACACTAGAGGCGGAGCCAATGCAGTGACACGTGAAATCGCTGACGCATTGGTAGTGTCTGTTGATTCCCCGAGGAAAAGTGAAGCTCGTGATGCAGCTGGAAATAACACCAAAGCGTCAATCTCCTATGTCGATAGCCCAATAGATTCATGGGTGCTTGACTCAGGAGCGTCATTTCACACCACACCGCACCACAACATTATGGAGAATTATGTTGCTGGAAATTACGGAAAGGTATATCTCGCTGATGGATTACCTTTGGACATAGTTGGTATTGGAGATATCAATTTGAAGATGTCAGATGGACGGGTGTGGAAGATTACGAAGGTCAGACATGTGCCAAAGTTGATGAGAAATCTAATCTCGGTAGGTCAACTTGACACGGGGCACGATGTCAACTTTGGTGGTGGAGCCTGGAGAGTCAAGAAAGGTTCCATGGTGGTTGCTAGAGGTCATAAAAGAGGCACTCTCTATATGACGACGAGCTATCAAGACACTGTTGCTGTTGTCGAGGATGCCAAACAAACCAAGTTGTGGCATTGCAGATTAGGGCACATGAGTGAGAAGGGGATGAAACTCATGGTGGCAAATGGTGCTCTTCCAGATCTGAAGACGGTGGATCATCAGATGTGCGAAAGTTGTGTCCTTGGAAAGCAGAAACGAGTTGGTTTCTTGAAAGGAGGAAGAGAGCCAAAGTCTGAGAAGTTAGAGTTGGTGCACACTGACGTGTGGGGACCCGCTCCTATTGCATCGCTGGGAGGTTCGTACTACTATGTGACCTTTATTGATGACTCCACAAGAAAGGTGTGGGTCTACTTCATGAAGAACAAATATGAAGTGTTCTCGGTTTTCAAGAGATGGAAAACCATGGTTGAGGTTGAGACAAATCTCAAGTTGAAGTGTCTAAGGTCTGATAATGGTGGTGAGTATATCAGCGGCGAATTCAAAAGATACTGCACTGATAACGGAATCAAGATGGAGAAGACTATTCCTGGAACGCCTCAACAAAATGGAATAGCGGAAAGGATGAACCGAACCTTGAACGAGCGTGCAAGGAGCATAAGATTGCACTGTGGATTGCCAAAGACGTTTTGGGCAGATGCAATCAGTACCGCAACCTTCTTAATAAATAGAGGACCGTCGGTGCCATTGGGATTCAAGATCCCTGAAGAAGTTTGGAGCGGCAAGAAAGTAAACCTTTCTTATCTAAAGGTATTTGGATGCTTAGCTTATGTTCACATTGACGATGCTGCAAGAAGTAAACTTGACTCGAAGTCTAAGAAGTGTTACTTCATCGGTTATGGTGACACGGAGTTTGGTTACCGGTTTTGGGATGATGAAAATCGGAAGATCATCCGCAGCAAGAATGTTGTGTTCAACGAAGAAGCGTTGTACAAGGATAAGCTAAGAGAAGGCTCGGAGAGGAAAGAGCCTGGAGCTGTTGACTTAGATGATATCCTGACACCGGAGTTGCAACAGGATATTACAACAGCAGAAGAAGAAATCTCTCAAGAAGAGAGTAGTGAGGCTGATGAGGATGATGATTCTAAAGTGGTCCCATATACACCTATCACGGAGTTACGACGGTCAAGTAGAATCATCAGAAAGCCTGTAAGATTTTCTCCATCGCTTAACTACATTCTGCTCACAGATAGAGGCGAGCCTGAATGTTATGAAGAGGCTATGCAAGTTGATGAGTTGATCGTGGGAGCGGACTTGCATGAGATTAATAGCTTGAAGACGAAACTCTCGGAAGAGCTTGCGATGAAAGACCTTGGAGAAGCAAGGCAGATTCTAGGGATGAGAATCAGTAGACGCAAGGAGAGTCTTAAGCTATCACAAGAGGAGTATGTGAAGAAAGTCCTCAAGAGATTTAACATGGATGACGCGAGGCCAGTCAATACTCCGCTGGCAAGTCACTTTCGGTTATCCAAGGATCAGTCTCCAAAGACGGAAGACGAGATGACATATATGGATAAAGTTCCATATGCTTCTGCTATAGGCAGCCTGATGTACGCGATGGTATGTACAAGGCTAGACATTGCACATGCAGTGGGAGTCGTTAGCAGATTTATGAGCAATCCAGGAAAGGAACACTGGGAAGCTGTTAAGTGGATTTTCAGATATCTGAAAGGGAATCCAAGTTTGTCGCTATGTTTCACAAAGTCTGAAACGGGATTGCAAGGATATGTTGATGCTGACAATGGAGGCGACATTGACAGCACGAAGAGCACAACTGGATATGTCTACACTTTTGGTGGTACTGCAATTTGTTGGGTTTCAAAGTTGCAGAAAATTGTATCTCTATCAAGCTGTGAAGCTGAGTATGTTGCGGTTACAGAGGCAACAAAAGAGATGATATGGTTACAGTCTTTTCTACAAGAGCTGGACCATGACCAAGGGAAAAGTGTGTTGTACTGTGATAGTAAGAGTGCCATCGATTTGGCAAAGAATCCGTTACCACGCTCGGACGAAGCACATACATCGAAGATATCATTTCATCAGATCAGCGTTAGAAGATGAAGTGTTGGTGCTTGAGAAGATCCCAGGAAGTAAGAGTTCGGCAGACATGCTGACGAAGGTCGTGCCGTGTGAGAAGCTGAGGTTATGTGAAACCTCAGTTGGCTTGTTGGAGTAACAAGCTAGGAAGACCTGCTACATTGATCGAAGTGTGAAGACAGATTGAAATCAGTCTTCAAGTGGGAGATTGTCATGCACGTGAAAAATGATGGACGGTGACGCATGGACGGTGCAACCAACTTGGACGGCATGAACGGCGTGGACGGTGGAGTTGGTAGAAAGAAGAAAGCTTTGTCAACCTTGGTGGCTCCATCAAGCTCATGATCTCTCTATAAATACCAAGCACAAGGTGAAGAGCAAAAGCATCCCAAAACAAGAAAAAACACAGAAGAAAGAAGAAGAGAAGAGAGAGAGAGAACGTGAGAAAAGAAAAAAAAAAGTTTTTTCTTTAAGAAATTATTATTAATTTCTTGAGTGTATTTGGGATCGGGGTGTGTTGAAAGCTTGTAAAAATTTCCCGGTGATAATAAAAGGATCGGTAGCAGGTCCCGGAGACGTAGGCAAAGTTGGCCGAACTCCGTTAACAAATTTGTGTGTTTTTCTTCCCGCTCCCGCAAATTCTGATTTTTCCGCAAAGAAATTTGACCCGTATTTCCTAACAGAGTCAATCTTGAGGGGGAGTGTTAACTTAAAGAGAGACAAATGGTCTTATGAGAGATGAGATGGAACAAAGGAGAAGATTGTGTGAAGAGTATTGACATGAATAAGAAGAGATCTGAATAAGGATCATTTACATAGTCATGTGATGTAGTCGACTACATGCATCAACTACATAGTCCTGTGATATAGTCGACTACATGCATCAACTACATGCCTCAACTACATAGATCAAGAGGAGAAAAGAACATCTGGTTACATAGTCCGGTGATATAGTCGACTACATGACTGGACTACATTTCTCCTCACCATTGAAGACAAGTTGACCTTGCTGGCACATTCTCAGCCACACAATTCAAATCGAGGAGCCTTCTTCCTTTGGCTCCACTTGCTTTGTTTGAATCTTGAAAACCCTAATGTATCCATCTCTCTCTATATAATGTATCTCTCTCTGGTCGAAAATAATAAGAAGAAAAAAGGGAGTAAGGGGGATTCCCCCTCTCCCCTTCTATAAACAAAAGCTTATCTTGTTCCAGAATCCCTTCAATCTCTCACTTTCTTAATATCTCAAATCTTTCTAAGTCTCACACAAATCTCTCCTTATTCTCTTTATTCTCTTTAATCTCTGTTTCTGGTTCAAGAAAACACAAGCATAAACCAGATCCACTCTCTCATCATTTTCGAGTTCTCTCTGCCCTAAAGGGGACTGTTCATCCTGTTCATCACACACAGAAACCCAGATCTGTATTCTCTGGTGAAATTCCAACATGATGGTGATGACACTTCTTCAAGGATCTCTTGAGATTCCTATCATGGAAGCTTATAGATACTGTGAAACCGCAAAGGATCTATGGGATACCTTGAAGAAGGTGTATGGAAACAACTCAAACTTGAGCCGAGTGTTTGAGGTGAAGAGAGCAATCAACGGGTTGCTACAAGAAGATATGGAGTTCACTAAGCATCTTGGAAGGTTCCGAGCTCTCTGGTCCGAGTTAGAGATGCTGAGACCAAGCATGGTTGATGCTGATGAGTTGAATGAAAGGCGTGAACAAGATAAGGTCTTTGGGCTCCTGCTCACTCTAAACCCTGCCTACAACAGCCTCATCAAGCATATCCTGAGAGCTGAGAAGTTTCCATCTCTAGAAGATGTGTGTGCTCAGATCCAAAAGGAGCAAGGCTCTATTGGGTTGTTTGGAGGTAAGGGGGAGCTTACCTTGGCTAACGAAGCTGCGCAAACTGATCAGGTTGAAACACCAATGGCAAACAAAGCTGCTTTCAACAAGTATGAAACCCGGAGGTTCAATGGTAACTGTGATCATTGCAAGAAGCACGACCACAAGAAGACTCAGTACTGGATTCTCCACCCACATCTCAAGCCGGCCAAGTTCATGAAGGAGAGGGAAGCTAGAGCTCACATCTCGGAGGGTTCAACTGTTGCAAGCTCAAGCAAAACAACCGATGGTGATAAGAGGGAGGCAAGCGAAGGAAAGTCCCTTGTTGCCTACACGGGTGGTACCAGCAGGAACAATGATCAAGACTACATCCGGAGGTCTGACATTGAAGCCCTCATCAAAATGCTCAAGGAGAATGGTAACACCTTTGGTAACCTTAATGGGTATTCTCTTGGTGCTTCAATGGTTGCTAGTAAGCTAGAGAATGTGATTGATCTTAGGACTGATAAAACTGGTAGGACATTAGAAATGAACCGCCAAAGTCTTGCTTGTTCTATTCCTAAAGGTACTTGTCATATTGCTAATAGCTCGGCTAAACCTTTGATAGTAGACTCAGGAGCCTCCCATCACATGATAAGTGACACCAATCTGATCAAAGATATTGAACCAGCTAATGGTCATGTCATGATTGCTAATGGTGATAAGATTCCTATTAGAGGAGTGGGAAATCTAAAACTGTTTAGTAAGAACTCAAGAGCTTTCTATATGCCTGAATTCACTTCAAACCTGTTATCAGTTAAGAAATGCACAAATGATTTGAATTGTAAGGTGATATTCAGTCCTAACGAGGTTGAGTTTCAGGATATTGAGAGCCAAAGGATGATTGGAAAAGGAGTTACCAAGGGCGAGTTATATATGCTTGAAGAGCTTGATCCTGTTTCTAATTTTAGTTGTTCCTTTACTACTGTTTCTTCTGGTTTGAATAAGAATGCTTTGTCGCATGCTAGACTAGGACATCCTCATGTTAGAGCTTTGAACTTGATGTTACCATGTGTTGTTTTCGAAAATAATGAGTGTGAAGCTTGCATTTTAGGCAAGCATTGTAAGAATGTCTTTCCAAGATCATCTACTGTTTTAATTCATTCTAATGTTTGGACTGCTCCTTGCATATCTAGGGATAATCATAAGTATTTTGTGACATTCATTGATGAAAAATCCAAATACACCTGGTTAACACTCATTCCATCTAAAGATAGAGTCCTTGATGCATTTAAAAACATTCAATCCTATGTGTCTAACCATTATCATGCCAAGTTTAAAATTTTTAGATCAGATAATAAAGGAGAGTACACAAGTCATGCCTTCAAGGATCACTTAGCTCGTCATGGGATCCTTCACCAGACCAGTTGCCCTTACACTCCTCAGCAAAATGGAGTGGCTGAGAGGAAGAATCGCCATCTCATGGAGGTCGCAAGGTCCTTAATGTTTCAAGAAAATGTGCCTAAGAGATTTTGGAGTGATGCTGTAACTACTGCTTGCTATCTCATCAACCGGACACCTACAAAGGTACTGAATGATCAAGCCCCCTTTGAGGTTCTAAACAAGTATAAACCATCAGTGGACTATCTACGGGTCTTTGGATGCCTCTGCTATGTGCTGATTCCTGGAGAGATGAGAAAGAAGTTAGAAGTCAAGAGTACAATGGCAATGTTTATAGGCTACTCCACAACTCAGAAGGGATACAAGTGCTATGATCCGGTGGCAAGAAGAGTTCTGGTGTCTAGGGATGTCAAGTTCATAGAAGAAAGGGGGTATTATGAGGAGAAGAATCAAGAAGAGTTGAAGGACCTTACCTCGGATAAGGCAGCAACTATTAGAATTATCTTGGAAGGTCTTGGCATTGGAGTGACCAAGAACCCGAATGGAAGTGGTCCAACAGGGCAAGTGAAGCAAATCAGTCTCCCCACCTTGATCATGAGGGGGGAAACACTGAAGATCAGGAAGGTGGAAGTTCTGACAGCAGTGGAGAGTTTGATTCAGGTCAAGAGGAGTTTGATGATCCTCCAGAGGAAGATAGAAGTTCAGCGTCTCATGATCAAAGTGGAGATGCTCAAGAAGGTCAGAGAAGTCCAAGCTCTGATCATCAAAAGGAGGAAGAACCTGAGGGAAGGGAAGTAGAACAGCAACAACAGTTGAGGAGAAGCTCTAGGATAAGAAGACCACCATCTGATTGGGTCAACACTATGGTCTACTATAATGCCCAAGCTGTTGCGCACCCATCTCAAGTGGTCTGCTCTTTTACTCAGTATCCAGAGGAGCATCGTTCCTTCATGGTCAGCCTAGATGAGAGCTACATACCAAGATCCTATGAGGAAGCAGTGAAAGATAAGGAATGGAAGGAGTCAGTTGGTGCTGAGGCAAGTGCAATGATCAAGAATGACACATGGTATGAAAGTGAGTTGCCAAAAGGGAAGAAGGCAGTGACCAGTAGATGGATCTTTACTATAAAATACTTGGCGAATGGAAAGATTGATAGAAAGAAAACCAGATTGGTTGCAAGGGGCTTCACTCAAACCTATGGAGAAGATTATGTGGATACCTTTGCACCAGTTGCAAAACTTCACACTATTAGGATCATCCTATCTCTTGCGGTTAATCTTGAGTGGGGTATATGGCAAATGGATGTGAAGAATGCTTTCCTTCAAGGAGAACTTGAAGATGAGGTCTACATGTACCCTCCACCAGGCCTAGAGTAGTTAGTGAATAAAGGAAATGTGCTCCGGCTCAAGAAGGCAATCTATGGTCTTAAACAATCTCTTAGAGCATGGTAGAACAAGCTGAGCACCACTCTCAATGGCAAAGGGTTCAAGAAATCTGAACTGGACCATACCTTGTTCACTCTTCCGACCACATCAGGTATAGTTGTCCTTCTTGTGTATGTTGATGATATCATCATCACAAGAAGTGACAAGGCAGGTATCCAATCCACTAAAGACTTCCTTAAATCTGTGTTTGAAATTAAAGACTTGAGAGAGATGAAATACTTTCTTGGCATTGAGATATGTAGATCCAAGGAAGGTTTGTTTCTGTCCCAAAGAAAGTATACACTTGATCTCTTGAAAGATGCAGGGAAACATGGAGGTAAGACAACAAAGATGCCACTAGGGGATGGGTACAAGGTTCCTCGTGAGGGGGAGATTGAAGACAACCGGCCATTCCATGATCCTAAGCTTTATAGAAAGCTTGTTGGTAAGTTGATCTATCTTACCATTACCCGACCTGATATATGTTTTGCTGTGAATCAGGTGAGTCAACACATGAAAGTCCCAAAGGAACACCATTGGCACATGGTTGAGAAGATCTTGATGTATCTAAATGGATCACCAAACCTTGGAGTATGGATGGGATGCAATAAGAGCACTGATGTGGTGGGCTATTGTGATGCGGATTGGGCAGGAGATAGGCTGGATAGGAAGTCAACCACTGGATATTGTACCTTCGTAGGTGGGAACCTAGTTACCTGGAAGAGCAAGAAGCAGAAGGTGGTCTCTTGTTCCAGTGCTGAAGCTGAGTATAGGGCAATGTTGAAGCTTACAAACGAGCTGGTGTGGATCAAAGGCATCTTGAAGCATGTGGAGGTTGATCAGTCTACACCAATGACTATGCATTGTGATAATCAAGCAGCGATTCATATAGCTTCCAACTCAGTCTTCCATGAAAGAACCAAGCACATTGAGGTCGATTGCCACAAGGTGAGACAGATGATTGGGTTGGGTGTGATCTTGCCGTGCTACACAAGGAGTGAGGATCAGTTGGCGGATGTGTTTACAAAGGCTGCTAGACAGAAGACAATGGAGTCCATCCATGTAAGGTTGGGGCTCATTGATCTAACCCAACTTAGCTAATCCCCTGCTATGAGGTCTCTACTCTTTTTCCCTCATCAAAGGGTTTTATCCCAAAAAGGGTTTTCTCTTTGGTGAGGTTTTTAATGAGGGAGATCTCATAGCCTTCCAAGCTTGACTTGTTCCATATGGTCAAGCTTGAGGGGGAGTGTTAAGTTGAGGCATCTATCTTGGGGTTGATTAGAAAGAAGAGAGAAGAAGGGTTTGGGTCGACCTTGTCCGTACAAGGCCGTACAGGCCGTACAAGGCCGTACAAGGCCGTACAGGCCGTACAGGCCGTACAAGGTCGACCAAAAGCATTCGTCCAGTTTTTACCTTCCGGGTGAAACCAAAGTGACTCAAGGTGATTCTGCGGCATGGTAAACTTATCCAACCGTTGGAAAGGAAGAAGCTCTCCGCGTGGACAGGCTGGCACAAGGCTGGAAAGGATCAGCATCTTGTCAAAGATGCTGATGCCATTTACTTGGCCAGGAAGCCTCCTTTTCAAATAAGCGCGCCCCTGGTTAATCTGAGCCACACCTTTCTTTGCTTTACTTTCTGAAAACCCTTGTAGCTCTCTCTATATAAACGAACCCCTTGAGGATGAATAAATCATACAGTTCTCTCTAATATTTTTCAGTCTTCAAACATGTTCTTCATAATCTCTTATAATCTCTCTTCTCGTGAAGTCTAAACCAAATCTTTCCTCTCTAAATCTGTTCTTAATCTCTTTCTGGTTACTTTTCTTCTTAGATATCAAAAATCTCAACTTGTGTTTAAAGAAGCTCTTTTAAACTTAACAGATTCTACACTGGTGTATCCGAGTGAGATTGTTTCTCTTTTGCAGGAGTTTCAAGATGTATTTCCAGAAGACAATCCCATTGGTTTACCACCTTTGAGAGGGATTGAGCACCAGATAGACTTTGTTCCAGGATCTACACTTCCAAACCGTCCAGCATACAGAACCAACCCGGTTGAGACCAAGGAGTTGCAAAGACAAGTAGAGGAACTCATGGAGAAGGGGTATATCCGAGAGAGTTTGAGCCCATGTGCTGTACCAGTGCTCCTAGTGCCTAAGAAGGATGGTACATGGCGTATGTGTGTTGATTGTAGATCAATCAACAACATCACAATGAAGTATTGCCACCCTATCCCTAGACTTGATGATATGTTTGATGAATTGCATGGTTCTTGCATCTTTTCTAAGATAGATTTAAAAAGTGGCTATCATCAGATTAGGATGAAAGAAGGAGATGAATGGAAAACTGCATTCAAAACTAAACATGGATTATATGAGTGGTTAGTTATGCCATTTGGATTAACCAATGCACCTAGTACATTCATGAGATTAATGAATCATGTTCTTAGATCATTCATAGGCATTTCTGTTGTAGTATACTTTGATGACATCTTAGTTTATAGCAAGAACTTAGAAGAACATCTATAACATCTTAGGGCTGTCCTGAATGTTTTAAGGAATGAAAAGCTTTATGCCAACTTGAAGAAGTGCACCTTTTGCACGGATAACTAGGTTTTCCTAGGCTTTGTTGTGAGTGCAAATGGATTTAAGGTCAATGAGGAGAAGATCAAAGCCATCAAAGACTGGCCGAGGCCAACCACAATAGGAGAAGTGAGGAGTTTACATGGGCTTGCTGGGTTCTATAGGCGATTTGTGAGAGACTTTAGCACCATTGCAGCTCCCTTGACTGAAGTGATAAAGAAAGATGTCGGATTCAAGTGGGGAGAAGCACAAGAGAAGGCTTTCCAGAGCCTAAAAGAGAAGCTTGTTGACATGAAGACATAAAAGACAAAGAGGAAGAGAGTATGGCAAGAGAAGTATCTGGAATGATCAAATGAAGTTGGTCCGTACAATTTAGGTCTAATCTGACCTAACTTGACTTCCAAGACAAGGAAAGGGTTAGCTTGAGAAGGAGGGACACTTATTTAAATCAGAACATGTGATATGGTGGAGCAGAGAGACGTTAGGAAACAAAAAGGGGAAGAAAAGTCACATGTCAAGATAAGGAGACAGCCATTTAGGACCTGTCACTTTCCACCAAGTCTGGACAAAACCAACTGCCTTCCTGTCCCTTTCCACAAGTCTGGGCGTGCCTCTGCCCTCCCTCAGTCCTATTTTGTTTATTATATCTTTTGTCAACTTATGTATTTGTTTATGATTTATTTTTCCTATTAATAGGCTTGTACCCGAAACTAAATGAAGCAAGGAATTTATTTCCTCTATTCTCTGTCTCTCTCTCACGAAATACTCCTCTTCTCTCTCAATGTTCTTCATCTGAAACTCCAAATTCTCTCATTCTTTCAAATCTTACTCAATCACCTCTTCTTATGCTTCCTGACTTTACTAAAACGTTTGAAATAGAATGTGATGCCTCAGGAATTGGAATTGGTGCTGTGCTGATGCATGATAGGAAGCCTATAGCATACTTCAGTGAGAAGCTTGGAGGAGCCACTCTCAACTATGCAACCTATGACAAAGAACTCTATGCCTTGGTGAGGGCATTACAAACGTGGCAACATTACTTGTGGCCCAAGGAGTTTGTCATACACACTGATCATGAGTTCCTAAAGTATCTAAAAGGGCAGAGTAAGCTTAGCAAGAGACACGCAAGATGGGTTGAGTTCATAGAGACCTCCCCATATGTGATCAAGTATAAAAAAGGTAAGGAGAACATAGTTGCTGATGCACTATCTCAGAGGTATGTTCTCTTGACCACCCTAGATGCTAAGTTACTTGGATTTGAGCAGATAAAAGATATGTATGATACTGACCATGATTTCAAGGAAGCTTATGCTGTAAGTTTTGTTAAGAACAGAGTGAAGAACACAAGAGAAAACAGAGAGTTTGATTCGAGAAGTGGAGGAGAGAGAGAGAGAGAAGTGTTTATTAGAGAGAATAGAGAAGGAGTTCTTTTCCTTAAACTAAATAATGGTCTGGAGTACAACATATATAGACACAGGGAGACAGAAGAGAAAATAATAAACAAATGTCCACTTGCTTCTTCTCCCCAACGGTTATCAACCAGTTTATATTTGAATTTCGAATCTGAACACTGTGATGTAGTTGATGCATGTAGTCGAGGCATGTAGTCAACTATATGATGTAGTTGAGGCATGTAGTCGAGGCATGTAGTTGACTATATCACAGGACTATGTAACCTGTGATGTAGTTGAGGCATATAGTTGACTATATCAAAGGACTATATAACTAGATGTTCTTCTCTTCTCTTGATGTCTCCATCTTTTATTCATGTCTTCATGTCAATACTCCCCCTCAAGCTTATCCACAAGATATGGTTAAGCTTGGAACCCATGAAGACATCCCTCATTAAAACCTTTGTGTGCAAAACCCAGTGGGATAAAAAAAACATACAAAGGAAAGAGTAGATGCTTCATGGCTAAGGGGATCATGATCTGGCCAAATCTATGAGTCCTAACCTTGGACGGATGAACTCAGAGACTTTGGTACTTGCTCCTTTTGTGAAGATATCAGCTAGTTGATCCTCACTTCTTGTTTAGCATGGTAGAATGATCTGTTGCTACACTGCTTGTTTCACTTTGTGACAATCCACCTCAATGTGCTTTGTCCTCTCATGAAACACTGAGTTTGATGCTATGTGAATAGCTGCTTGATTATCACAGTGCATTGTGATTGGTGTTGTAGTCTCTATACCCAAGTCTTTGAGCAGGTTTCTGATCCAAATGAGCTCACTGGTAAGTTTTCTCATTGCTCTATACTCTGCCTCAGCACTTGAACATGAAACTATCTTCTGCTTCTTGCTCTTCCAGGTAACCAGATTCCCTCCGATGAAGGTGCAATATCCTGTTGTAGACTTCCTATCTACTCTGTCACCAGCCCAGCCTGCATAACAATAGCCAACCACTTCTGTGTTGCCATTACAGCCCATCCATACTCCTTGTCCAGGAGCTCCACTGAGGTATTTGAGTATCCTTCCACCATTTTCCAGTGATGAACCTTTGGCACTTGCATATGCTGGCTCACCTAGTTCACAACAAAACAAATATCAGGTATAGTTATGGTTAGATAGATAAGCTTACCCACTAGTCTTCTGTACTGCTTTGGATCATCAAATGAGGTGTCTTCATACTCCCCCTCACGCAAGATTTTGTAGCCATCCTCCAGTGGAGTCTTTGCTGGTTTTTCTCCAAGCATACCTGCTTCATTCAAGAGATCAAGTGTGTACTTTCTTTGGGATAAGAAGAGCCCCTCTTAGATCGGCATACTTCTATTCCAAGAAAGTACTTTAGCTCACCCAAATCCTTAATATCAAATACAGATTTCAAGTAAGCTTTAGTGGTTTGTATACCTTCTTTGTTACTCCTTGTGATGATGATATCATCAACATACACAAGGATGACTACTATACCTTGTTGGCTGGTGAGAGTGAATAGGGTATGATCTGCGTCCGATCTACTAAACCCTTTTCCATTAAGAGTGGTTCAGCTTGTGATACCAAGCTCTAGGTGATTGCTTAAGTCCATATATAGCCTTCTTGAGTCTCAACACATTTCCTGGTTTGACCATGTCTTCTAAACCAGGAGGAGGGCACATGTAGACTTCATATTCTAGTTCTCCTTGAAGAAAGGCATTCTTCACATCCATTTGACACAAATCCCACTCCAAGTTGGTTGCAAGTGAGAGTATGATCCTGATGGTGTGAAGCTTTCCTACTGGTGCAAAAGTATCCAAGTAATCTTCTCCATAAGTTTGGGTGAATCCTCTTGCTACCAGCCTTGTCTTCTTTCTTTCTGGTTTCCCATTAGCTAGATACTTGATGGTGTAGAGTAGACGGCTAGTTACAGCTTTCTTGCCTCTTGGGAGCTCAGTTTGAAACCAAGTATCATTCTTGATCATGGCATTGATCTCATCCTCCACTGATGCTCTCCACTCATCATCTGCCATTGCTTCTTCATAAGTCCTTGGGATGTATTCTTGATCTACATTACTTATGAAGACTTGGTGCTCTTCTGGATATTGGGCCATGGAACAAACTGCCTGAGTGGGATGAGCTACTGCATTAGCATTAAAGTACACCCGTTTGTTCTTCCAGGTTTCTGGATCATATCTAATCCTAGTGCTTCTTCTTAGTTGTTGCACTTGATCTTCTTCTTGCACTTGCTCTTCTTCTGGTTGTGCTTGGACTTCCTCTGGATCATGTTGATCATGACTTTCAGAACCTTGATGTTGCATTGTTTCTTCTTGTTCTGGTTAGTTCCCCCCTTCATGATCAACATGGATACCATCTTCAACTGGATCAACCGCTTGGTTAGGGTGTTCTCGTGGCTTTTCCCTTGCCAAAGGCTGGTTAATCCAAGACTTTCCAGGATGATTCTCAGGTTGGTTGCTCTATCTGATGGGGTATGTGAAAGATCCTCCAGATTTTCCCAGCTCTTCTCACCATAATACCCCTTTGACTCCGCAAATTTGAAATCCCTTGAGACCATCACCCTTCTAGTTTCTGGTAGGTAGCACTTGTACCCTTTCTGATTAGCTGAATACCCAATGAATATTGCTTTGACACTCTTGGCTTCAAGTTTATTTCTTTGCTCTCCTGGAATCAAAACAAAAAAAAGGCACTCAAACACACGCAAATGATCAAGAGATGGTTTGTTTTTATTCAATACCTCAAAGGGAGAGACATATGATGAGATGCCCCTAAATCTACGATCAATGGCCTAGCAGGTTGCGATATGTTCTGAATTGTATTTAAAGCATTATGAACATTACTACTGATGTTACCAGAGTTGGCATTGAGGGCTTTTATGAGAGCCTCAATGTCTGACTTGCGGATTAGAGAGTCTTACTGGTTAAGTTGAGTAGATGTTCCAACAATGTGAGCAGTAGAGTTCATAGCCCTCCCTCCATTCTCATGTGCTCTAGCCTGGTTGAATTTTGATGGAGGACGGAGGTGAGGGTGAAGGATCCAGCACTGGTTCTTCATGTGGCCGATCTTCCTACAATGATCACAAGTCACTGACTTCTTCCTATCTTCTGGTTTGAAGAAGGCCTTGTTTGCAGTTACTATCTCAGCCTTGTTGGCTAAGTTTAGTTCTCTTTTTCCTCCAAACAGACCAACTGAGCCTTGTTCCTTCTGGATTTGAGAGCACACCTCTTCTAGACTTGGTAGCTTATCAGCCGTCAGAATATGCTTAATGAGGTCGTTATAAGCTGGGTTGAGAGTAAGGAGTAGACCAAACACCTTGTCTTGCTCACGCCCCTCATTCAGGATAATGGGATCAGTAGTGCTTGGCCTCAACATCTGACGAATCGTGCCGATGATCACTTCAGATGAGCCATTGAAACTGGTCAGGGTCCTGGAAGATGGCTTGATGTGGTTGAGGTCGATGTTCATCTTAACGAGAGTCTCTTGAAAGATGATATCGACAGAGCTGCCAGTATCGATGAGCACTTTGGTAACGTCGTACCTATCGATCTACAGCATGACGAGGAGTGGGTCATTATGAGGGAGATTGACGCTGAGATGATCGTCGGTTGAGAAAGTGATCGGCGGATCGGTCGGAGGCTTTTGAGGCCAGTGCTGCGAAGTAGTCGTTTGTCGGCGGTGATCTTTAACAGACCGCACCGAATCTCCGCAAGGTGGTGACTCACCCATGATCACGTTTTTTCGGGGATGAGTGTTCCTCTGTTTCGTGAGGAGGAATGCTCGGAGATCCGTGCTTTCTTTAGGCTGCTCGGCCTTTTTGAGGTTAAGCTTCGTTCGCAGGTCTCCTACTCGGGAGTTGAGGCGGTCGCGCAAATCAGTGACTGGTTCATCTGTTGAAGACTCTAGTGAGGACGTGTGACTTGATGCAGACAGGGCTCGCTTGGCTTCTAACTTGGAGCGTAAATCGGATGGCCCAGGTACTTCATCGATTATTGGAGCGGCTTTTTGCTTGAGAAGCGTGCGCAGGTCTGTTGGACGAAGCAGCTCCTCGACATCGCTTTCCTCTTCGGAAGAATTTCTGGACTGGATGCGGATGACTTTGATCTGTTGCCAAGTTGCAAGTTGCTCATCGTCTTACGAGGCGTGACCATCATCGTCCTGCCAAGGAGGATGCTCCACGTCTCTTGGCTTTTGATCGTTTTTCTGACGCGGTTTGCCTTGGGGCTTACGCTGGTTTTTCTATCCTTGTTCCGACTCCATCTGTTCTTGCTCTTTGTTTTTGGAAGGGGAATCTTGAGTTCACCGCTTTCGGACCATGAAGCTTCCATGTCTTCGTGAGGTTCAGAGGTGCGAGAGGTGGCCCTGTGGGAGCGTCAACTTGGGCGACGGCGGCGGGGTTTCCTGCGCGCGACGGCTCACCCGGGGAGACCGTCTCCCGATGGAAAGTATTCCACTTCTTTCCATTTTCGTCGACAACGTAGAGGAGACCGTTCTTGCGATTGTTCTTGTTGTTAGAAGCGTGCTGACGAGGTTCGTTGTGGACATTGTCTGCACTATTGGATGTCGAGGCTTTCGTCACATTCTGCTTACCCAGGATAGCTTTAGTGTCTTCATCCATTCGGATGAAGTTGTGCGAACGAGCAATCGCGTCTTGTAGTGAGGTCGAGGCGATGCGGTACAGGTCCTCCCAGAACTTGCTTTCAACGTGGAGAGTGTTCATCAGGGCGTCAATGGCGATGTTGTCGGGAATACTGACTCTTGAGACGACCTTCTTGAACTGCTCCATGTAATCCCTGAGGCTCTGGTCTTTGCCTTGCTTGAGATTCCAGAGGCTGGAGGCTGTCGCCTCTGGCTTTGAAAACACAATGTAATTCTTAAGGAAGGTCGAGGAGAGCTCTTTGAAGCTGCTGATGGTGTTTTCCTCGAGTCCAGAGAACCAGGTCAGGGCCTGCTCGTTCAGCGTTTCCACGAAGAGCTGACAATAGCGTGCGTCTCTCTCTTCGACGGGGAGCCGAGCTCTGGCCATTGTTATGTTGAAGGCTGTCAAATGTTCAACGGGATCACCTCCAGGTTTGTAACTTGGTGGACGTAGTTTGTCCATCTTCTGTAGTTGGACTTTGGTCAGTTTCTCCGTGAAAGGTGTGCGAGACGTTGAGGCGATTACGCTATCGATCTCTGGGGCTGCGCTAGTTGCCTGGTGGATCCTCTAGCTCATTTGTTGAACACTCAGATTGAGCTCAGCGAGCTCTCGGATCGTCATCGGGTCAGATGCCCCTGGGAGGCGTTGGCGGCCGTGTCATCCTCAGGTGTGGGCTCGCCTACCGCGCGGCCGTTCGCCAGAGTCAGGGGGTTCGTGTTGAAGAGATGACAACGAAACGGTTGGGGGTTGCTCGTCTGCGTGACAGGTATGGCGAGAGCGGCGACAAGGGCAGCGAGCTGTTCGTTTGTCGACTTCTGGATTTCCTCCTGCTGAACAAGCCTGGCCATGACGGAACTCATGAACTCTGACGAGAGAAGGGGAATGGGAGGAGGAGGAGGAGGAGGAGTCGTTGTGGGTTCTGACTCCTCGCCAGCGGCGCTAGGATTCGTCATGCCGAAGGAAACGCGTTGAGTCTGTCTGGCCCCACGGTGGGCGCCAATTGTTCGAGGGTCGTTTGGTGATAACTCAGGTGAACAATATAGAGAAAAAGGGGTCAAACAGGAGCGTTTATTTATATATCAGGATGAAGAGATTACAATAAACCGGAAAGTACACAACGGCGAGAAAACGTACGGATGATAAACCCTAGTTCTAGCCGCAAATGTGTATGTCTAAGTGTCTCCCCCTTTCTTCGTTGCTCTCTCCTCCCTTTTTATAGCTTTTGTCAGGATGGGACTTGACCTAGCTCGCTCCTGACCAATTGGGCTTTGTCGGCCTGTCGGGCCCGACGAGTGAATACTCGTCCCGAGTAGTCGAGTCGATCATTTTCTATATGTCTTC
>CAJHQP010006483.1:0-38005 GCA_905132765.1 Moricandia arvensis | reverse complement strand
GTCTGAGTAATTCACCTATTAGAATTTAGGTTATTAATAGGTACTTTGATGAATTACCCCAAAATGGGATTCGCTAGGTGAAGTATTTCAATCTTTAGTATTGTGTTTAAAACTGCGTTCTATGAGTACCTAAACTAGACTGTTGAAATAGACAAGACAACTACGAGAGTAGTATTCGGTGTCATAATTGAATTCAAGATTGAGCTAGGTTGTTAGATATACATTGCGAAAGATGGTCTAATCAGTAGCTATAGTGAATGAACTTCCTGTTCGATTAGCGTCAATCGACATTAGGCTTTGCGTCGATGCGAGCGTACACGTTATCTGTTCGCATACGAGAATTTTGGACAGAGAGTGTCCGGACTAGTTATAATATTTTCTTGCATATTAAATCCATGCACTCTAGATCCATTAAATTCATTCCATAACCCGGCCTAGATCTAGTTATTATTTTCATATTGCATACACTTAGTAATTAGATCCTATTTTCCGAAGTAGACGTACAATAATAACCTGTATTTATATTTTTCCCTTCCTTAACTAATAGATTATAATAAATCTATATTGTGCGCCCTGCCATCTTCTCTCTGTGAGTTCGATCCCATAACGATACCTGCACATTTGACTGTCTACCCCTGTGGCAAGAGTAATTTGTATGGTTTAATTTGATAGATTACATAATTAAGAATATAAACCTTAACCCACACATTTCCCAATTTGGCTCTGTGTTTGCCGCGGGAGTAAAGATCTGCCATTAGATATATATTTCTAGGATTTAGTTAGGCTTTTTCATATGATTAACTCAATTATACTGATAAGTTATTCTTGTCTTTCAGGTGCATGTCTCAAACAGTATCAGAAGCAACAAGGAACGCAGAATTGCTCTTCTCATTGTAATCGAGACTCGATCCGTAAGAAGGTAATGACATGCATCGATGCGAAAGCAGCATTCAATCAACGCGCCGATCTACGCTTTATTCAGCACAACATCGATCCCAGACAACACCGCGACACGACATTGATTGACGGTGCGTTCCAAGAGCTCCAGATGTTGCGAGACTTTAGTCTGGTCGAGATGAGAGAGATACTGTATGATGCTTGAAGTCATCTGCGTAAGGCAACAGGTCAGAGAATTGACAATCAGGAGCTGTACCTTTCTTGAACCAGAAGTAAACGACAGACGCGCAGCAACTTGACCCTGAAGCTAGTGCCAAGTGCCACATAACGGAAACTAGCAAGACTACAATCGTCAGTACTAGTTATGTGCTACTAGATCCGCTATTCGTCATCCAGCTTTTTAGAGGAATGAATTTGAGATCAAACCATCCTTATCGCACTTGTTGCGCAGAGGCCCTACCATGGATCGCGACATCAACATCCGATGGATCATCTGGAGCGCTGAGGATCTTCTATCTTCTATTAAAGCCAATGGATTCCATGAGGATTATTTGTTTTGTAAGCTCTTCAATTACTCACTTACTGGAGAAGTTCACATTGTCTTAAGCAACTACCACCATGATCTCTGACAACCTGGACATACATCAAGAATGCGTTCCTGCGCAATTTCTTCGATGATGCGCAAGCAGAGGACTTGAGAAGTAGAATCGCTACTTTCACACAGGAACCTGGAGAATCATACTAAAGCTCTTGATTCAGATTCAAGTCCTACCACAGACACTGCCCACACCACAGTTTCAATGTGGTGCAAATACTTAGCACCTTCTTCAGAGATATTGATCTGAAGTACTAGATGGCTTGGACATGGCTAGTGAAGGGAATTTCAGCACTAGAAGTACAGAAGAAGCAACAAGGCTCATTAAGAAATTAACATCTAACAATAACACTAAGAAAATTGATTATGAGAGGAAGAAATCAGCTCCAGCTTTGAGCAAGAAGCAGATAGATGAAGTTAAGGCAAACTGGACAGTGTTAAGAAGTTTCTGAAGAAGTAAGAAGAACTGTTTCCTTAATTGTTTACCTATTCTAAACTCTTATAAATGCCTGGCATAACTAAGTCGATTATCAAATTTATTGTGTGCCCTCTCTCTCAGTGGATTCTATCCTTAAGTACTACAGTTGCACCTTTTATGTGAGAAAGTAATATGTAGTTCTAGGGTAATTTGAGCACGTATCAGCAATGTGTCAAAGGAAGACATAAGAGATATTGTTCAGAGAGCAGCCATCATTGGACACACTTGTATTTGTTTGCCAGAGTATGCAGATAATTTTGAGGAGACCAAACCATCAGCTGACTACTACAGTAGAGCAGAAGTAGATAACATGGTACATAACATCTACAAAGCCCAGAGATATTAATGGAGGCTTACTACAAGAGGATTGATGATATTGATTACCCATTCAACAACAATATTAGCTGATTAACTACGTGCATCAAGGAGATGAAGAAAAATATGGACTCTACTCTTCAGATGGTTGAGAAACAACAGCAGAAAAAAGCTAACGAAGGACCACCGATTGACAGACGATTCCGACCATTGATCGATGCTATTCAGGGACCCTTCTGACCAAGAATGGTACCCTAGAATCTGCTATAAGATAAACTTGATGGAGTTTATGCATATCAAGACATGATGACAGAAAATATCTCAAGGAGATTGGATGACATATTCATACCCACAGATTGCAGGATCGTTTGGTTACATAAATGTGTTGTTCGCCTTGAGGAAAAGATGAGTCAATTTGACCTCATAAAAGAAAGACAGCGAACCAGAGGTGAAGATGCCATAAGAAGCTTCGTTAATTACCTTGTTCCAGATGAGCAAAGAGGATGTAGACACTTTTTTCCAAAAAGTGTTGATCTACCCTTATCTAGTCCAAACAGTACTAAATATCAAGCTAAAGACTATAACCAAACGCTGAATTGGAGGCAACCCACTATTAGATATGTTTTAAATTTATTTTATCTTCATGATTTTAATAATTTTTGTATTTTTCTTTATTTGCAGTAGGAAAAAAAATCGAGAACCGCAATCGATCGATGACGGAGCACAACCAGTGGTTGATTCAGATTACCATTGGTCGATATCATAACATTACCATTGATCGACACTCGTAACAGAATCTGGTATTTTCGAATGTCCTCATTACTATTATGAATATTTTAATTTTTTCTCACCTAACCGAGACGGGATAACACCTGGGACAGTGTTATTTAAGTTTGGCGGAGGTTTACTGATATTGCTTTCTATTTTGGAGTTTTATTCTTATATGTTTTATTGAGTCAAGAAGAGGATTATGATCAAATTTAAATTGTTACTTATTATATAAACATTCTTTTTCAACATTATAGATTTGTTGATTACAGAGAGTACTAGAGATACTAAAGTGGATCGTCCTACCACTATATCATACTTGTTTAAATGTTCGAAGGAACTGAAGCTAACCTCCAATCTAGTTTGACTTATTTGCTTGCTTTGGGATTTGACATACATTGGATCCGATTCCTCTTGCAAGTTTGGAAGGTAAAAGTCTGTGTGCTTCTGATTCCGTTATCTCTCTCTCTCTCTCTCTCTCTCTCTCTCTCTCGCTCTCTCTCTCCTCTCTCTCTCTCTCTCTCTCTCTCTCCTCTCTCTCCTCTCTCTCTCTCTCTCTTCGGCATCTATAAAAAAAAGATTGAGATGATTTCTGAAGATGCAGAGGGGTAGGTAAATTACATGTGATCCCATTATTCTAATTAAGAAAGGAGTGATCATACACTGTGGAAGCGAGGGATAGGTAAATTGCATGTGACCTCATTATTCGCCTACACTTTGTCAAATAAAAAAGATGAACAAGATGGACTGTATCGCATCATTGATTCACAGGACTTATAAAAAGCGAGATTCAGAGAAGTGAGAAAGAGGGAAGAAAAGGATCAGAGAAGACTGTTTGTGATACTTACAGGGGTAAGAGTCCATGTGTCCCTTCATCGATACTCCCAAGGTAAAGCCTACATTTTTATTTTATTCAAGAAATGATATTAGTATAGGATGAGTAAGACTAGTATTTGCTAAATTTTTGGTAGAATAGATTTGGTTGCTATACTAGCATAATGTATATAAACTTTCTCTAAGATTGACATTTGTTTGATGTGGTTACAACAAAGTAAATGTGATAATGATAAGCTAGAAATTTTGTGAATCCCTGTGTTTTCAAACCTCTTTCACATGTTTATCCTTGTTTTGCTTGAGGACAAGCAAATGCATAAGTTTGGGGGAGATGAGAGGTCCTTATATTTACCTGTTTTAAACCATAGTATAAACCTCTTTTGGTGTCTGTTATGTGTGTCTAGGATATACTTTAGAGTATTTTCAGGTCAAGGTGCAATTTGGAGCATTAAAGAGATTATGAGGCTTTTTGAAGGTCAGAGAGAAAGGAATCCCGTAATGGTCAAATTCAGCTAAGTACGAGTCGAGGCAGAGATGAGAGTCGATCGACGACGCACACATGCCGTCGACCGACGATCAAAGCACAGTAGCCCAATTCAAAAAATACCTAACTTAAGGCTCAAGTTACAGAAGTTAAAATATTACCCCTCGACAAATTTTACATAGTTTATATTATCTTTGCCAATGTTCTATGCAAAAAGAGAGTTTCAAGAGCTTTCAGACTTTTCGTAACAAACATAGTAGTTTAAGATTTTTGGGGAGAAGATCAAGACTTTTCAAGCATTGTATTGGAACCCCACTTTTTATCCTTATTCTTATGTATTATTTTATGATTATGATTATGTTCTGCTTGGCTATGTTTGACTAGTCACCTTTTTAGATTTAGGGTTTATTAATGCTTTTGATAAATTAGCCAAACAATAGAATTAATAGGATGATTATTAGATCTATCATCAGGATAGTACTTATTGCTTGTGTTCTTTATTAGCTACCTAGAACCCTGATCTTAGGATAATTGGCATTGCGAGAGTAGGATCGTTACATGAATAAATCATGTTGAGCTTAAATTACTAGATACAACCGAAAGAATGGTCTATGGATTCTAAGTGAACCAATTGAATCTGATCGTTTATTCGCGTCGACATAAAATGAACTACGAGACGGCTTGATCCTCGAAAGGTGTACGTATGCAACTCGTCACAAGACGATTTCCGCTGTCCCCCTATCAAAAAAGGGGAAGTGGGTACGTATATGTATACTCATATACTCTCACATTTTAAAATATCCATTCTCTTGCACTTGATATTTGAAAAAAATAATCAGAAATGCAGAAAACGCCGTCCGACTTCAAATTCTCTCGCTTATCTCTTACCTCACTAAAGAATTTGGTATCAAACAATACTTAAACGGCTACCAACAGCAGTTCACGGATCGCTTATTTTTCCCAAGTAATAACCAATCATTGTATAACCCAAAATGGATACCATACGAAAGACATTCATAGAAAAATTTAACAAACAATTAATAAACTCTTCAAGGCCGCGAACACCATATGGATCGTTTTTGAAATAAAAAGTATGTTCCTTGACGAAATCTTCATCTCGGAAGATCAAACAGTCATACACACTAACGTCTTCTCAAATACAAATCCTTCGTACAAACTCACACTCAAAACGGTAACACCTACCACTTTGTTTGTTGCTGATCACAACGAACAAACTCCAACGTCCTAAATAAACTTACCCATCTCGCCCCCATAGAGATTCAGGAGAGAAAGTTGGAAGCTATGGTTGACAGAGTATTGGAGCAGCAGCAGCAGCAGATGAATGTGAATTTCAATGGCAAGATAGATGCTCTGTACATCAACCTCAACACCAAGTTTGAGACTCTCATCACTCATGTCAAGAAGTTGGAGAATCAAGTGGTCCAGAAAAGCGAGGCCATTAAGGAGATGGAGGAAGCTTGTCAAAAACGCCACGTCAGTGCAATTTAGGTGATGATTTTTGGCAAGAGGTGAAGAAAGAACAGTTCCAAGAAGGAGATTTCCGAGAAAAAATGCTATGTCTTTTGGTAGTTCTCACTGGTGTCGATCGACACCCATATATGAGCATCGATTGACGAACCCTCAGAGTCTGTTGGTTCGTGTGAGTCTTCGAACATCAGTCGATGTCGAGATGTGAACATCGACGGTCTTCCACAACAGAACCAGTTGTTCTACCATGTCCGAATGCAATCTTGTTTGTCATACATCCGAGTAGGAAGACTCCAGAACAGAATGCTGATACACCTGAGCCAATGACAAAGAAAAGACACTCCAAAAGGAAGAAGAAGATTCCTAAATGTCTGCGCAGAGATGCAACTGAAAAAGAGATGGATGGCTTTGCCAAAAGAGTTTTCAAAATTCCTTTAGATACTCCATTTGATGAAGCGTAATATACTCAATAGATTGTGGATTTTTACCAGGGAATCCAAGGAGACAAATGAGGACATAGAGTGCATGTTCAAATGACCTCATAGAGAAGTTGCATCAGAGGATCACTCTCAAGAAGAAAAGTGACCCTGGGAAAGTTTCATGATTCCATGTTTTGTCGAAGGCCACAAGTATCCCAATGCCCTCTACGATACTGGATCAGCAATCAGCATCATACCTAGAGCTATGGCAGAGAAGCTGAGCCTAAAAATGGAGCCTTCCAGTGATTCATTCACTTTTATGGACAGCTCCAAGGTGAATTCAGGAGGGATAGCCAGAGACGTCCCAGTGCAGATTTGCAACGCCTTAGTCCCAATAGAATTCCATTTGATGGATATTAAGATTGACTGGAATTCTTCATTACTACTTGTAAGAGCATTCAAGGCCACAGTGGGAGATATCTGCGACATGAAGACAAACAGGTTGAATTTATTCTTAATAGATTCAAATAGTTTTTATGAACCTGTTAAAGTCAAGAATAAGGCTATTTTGATAGAAAAAGGGTGATGACCCATGCTTGATTGCTACATGTTTCTGCGACTATGAGCACAAGGAGGAGTCGGATGATGGAGCATCGATTGACACCCAACCCAGACAATCGGTAGAAAGTGACATAATTCAACAATTTGTCGACACCCACACTTCAGAATCGATCGACAATCACCATTCTGATTTAGGATATGATCCGGCTGACCAAGAGTATGATGAGGACTATAAGGCAGAAGAAACTATTGAGTACCGTGGTATTTCCATGGAAGAAGTAGGTCTTATTGCCACATGCTTCTGTGATTTCGAGCTGAAGAAAGAGTCTGTGGATATAGCATCGATCGACACTCAGCCTTAACAATCGATCGATGGTCTCAGCTTACAAAAATTGGTCGTTTGCACACCTCAACCATCGACTGATACTCAAGACACATATCAGAACAAAGAAGACAGTCCAGAATACATTGTCTACACCGGACAGCAATACCGTGAGTTAGAACCAGAGCACACCAACCCATATTTCACAGAACTTTACCCAGAAGAAGCAGCTGAGCACGATACAATTGAGTTCTGGAAATCTAGAGCTTCAGCCGGTTGAGCGAAACCATAGATCCAGCATCGATCGACAGGCCACGTCGGCCATCGATCGACGGTCTAACCGAAGATGGATCCAGAGCTTTTGACAGCAACAACCAGAGAAGATTTCACTAGGAGAAGCAAGATGAGTATGGAGTTTACAAAGATGAGCACGACAATGCACGAGCCATGGATGGCAGAATCATAAATGTGTCTAAGGAAGACATCAGAGAGATTCTTGAGAGAGCCAACATTCACGAATATAGTGATCTATGTTTGCCAGAGTATGTAGCAGACATACGCATAGCCAGACTAGATCATTAACTTACAACACACAAGAAGTTGACAACATGTTACACGGAATTTACAGAGCCCAGGAGATGATTATTGATGACTATCACAGGAGGCTTGATGACTTGTACCACCCGTTCAACGACAATATTGGATGGCTAACCACGTGAATGGAAGAAATGAAGCAGAAGGTGGACTACACTCATCATATCATTAAACAACAACACTCATTTGGATCAGTTTGTTCAACGTTGACCAACGGCAACACTTTTCCATCGATCGATAGTCATCCCACAGAATTTCGGCATAGGCTAGTAACAGAGGAGTTATTGGAAAACGAGCTTGATGAAGTTTACTTTTTCAAGACTTGATAAGGAATGATATTTACCAGAAATTGGATGATATATTATTCAGTTCGTTATGTTTTCTTTGATCATGTCTCAGTAATTCACCTGTTAGATTTAGGGTTATTAATGTACTGATGAATTAGCCCCAAAATAGGATTGCTAGGATGAATTAATATTAATCTTTAGAATTTTGTTTAATGCTTGCGTTCTAGAGTAGCTTAGAAACCTGAACTAAGGGCATGGACAAATACAAGAGTAGGCTCTGTGCCAGAATTGATTCCATTGATCTAGGTTGTTAGATACATGCAAGAGCTGGTCTAATCAGCACTGTGAACGAAATCCTGTCTGAGTAGCGTCGATCGACATTAGGCCTTAGCCATCGATTGACGATACACTTCTCTGTCTGCATACGAGAGTTGGGACAAGAGGGGGTCTGACTAGTTAATATTATTTTTCTTGCATATTAATAATTCTCGGCATCCTATCCATTATAATTCACTTGCAAAAACACTAGATCTATCGTTTTCCATATTTGCATACACTTAGTAATTTAGATATTTTCATATTCGCGATAGACCTACAATTTAAACCCATATTTATAGTTTGCCTAGCTTAACCATTATAATTATAATAAATCTATTGTGTGCCCTCACTCTATGTGGATTCGATTCCTAAGTACTGCAATTTGACCTCTCTTGGCATGAGTAGTTCGTAGGGTTAATTTTTAAAATTACATAACTAAGAATATAAACCTCAAGATGCACGCTGTTATCAAGAATGTCCGTGTTTAAATTATCGGGACTGGCCGCATGTGGCTTTGAATCCCCGCCACTCTGCAGCTTTTATCTTAATGAACTATGTTTCGTTTCTAATAGTGTATGAGTAGTATTGTGGATGTGGAGAAATAATACGAGTTGTCATCTCATATCTAACTCTTTGGAGAATAGTTACCTCCGTTGTTCGTTTCGGGTGCTAGTATTTGAGAAACTTAATTTTTCTGGATTTTTATAAATGTAAGCGACGAGACAAGATTTGGGATATCGTATAGGTTAGATACTATGCCTTGAGATGTTTTGAGACCAGTGTGTTGGATTTGGGGCAAGACCTAGGCTTACTATCCGTTTTAGGGTTTGCAGTGACTATTCCGGCTTACGTTACCTGTTTGTTGTTTCGACCTGGTTTCGTTTCAATATTGAAGTATGTGATAAGTTCTCGGCATATATGACTTGCATCGATCGGAAACCAAGCATCTCTCCAAAGAAATTTTGAAGTCGTCTGGAAGTGCTGACCGAAAATTTCAGATTTCTTTATAGCGCGCTATTATCCTTGTGTTGGATGTATGGGACCAATCCTACGAGAGGAGGTCTAAACGTTCGTTTAGAGAAGGGTTGATTCACTCGTTTGGGCCAATCGACAAATGCGATATACGAGCGAGCATATGCTCTTATGAGTTAGTTGTTAATTTACTGTCATAGACAAACTGTTTTAGTGGTTTGTTTCGAGTTTGAAACTATATTTTCGTGGGTTTTCTCGCCGACGTCTCGCTTTTGTTTTTCGGAAATGTGTTTATATGTAGGGTAATCTTAATATTTTTTGAGAATAAGGCTTAGTGTTTCGGTTGGAGGTCGATTTTGACCATGTATCCGAGACCTCATTTGTGTAGTAGTTTGTTAAGAAGTGTTTTTTTCATTCAGAAGTTTCCTTAGTATATCGCTTACAAAAACGATTTGCGGGTTTCAGAGATGTTCAATTATTGTCATCAGACTTATATGGTGTGTTTTGAAAGCACTCGGAGTTCATTTTGTTTTTAATGAGTTGGTTGTTCGTGAGATTTCCGTTTCTGGTTATAGATAACCGTTTATTCATTCATGGGTGTTTCTTAACAAATCGTGAATTGTTCTTGTAGCTGTAAAGTAACTCGGGGAGATCAAGTTTCTTAAGCAATAAAAGGGAATTGAGAGACCTTTTGAAGTCGTATGGCGTTTTCTTATTATCGAAAAAGTTTTTTGAAATATTGAGTACAAAGGCAAATATTTTAAAATGTGGAAGTATGCAAGTATACGTATACGTACCGACTCCCCCCCCCCCTTTGAGAGAGGGGGAAAGCTGAACTCGTCTTGACACGAGTTGCCTACGTATGCCTTTTGGGGATCAAGCCATCTCGCAGTTTAGTTCGTGCCGCAAACATTTTTACTCGGTGGTTGCTACTGCACCGATCGCCTTTGTTGCAGTGACTGCTGCTGGATCGATGAATTCTTCCGGGTTTTTCTCCTCCGGTTGGGCTAGAGCCTTGGCTTGAAGCTTGTTTTCTTTCCTTTTCTGAAGCAGTTGGCTGGGTGGACGATTATGGATCGTGATTTCAGAAGTTTTTTCAGTCAAAGACTGAGTTATCTTCGTGCGTTTGAATTTAGGCATAGAAGTCGTGGTTTTCTTCAGCTTATGTTCAGCCAGGAAGCAAAGTCGCGACTGTTTTTTGGCATTCCCAGATTTCTGCGATTCCGTCGGATTCAGAATTCGATGCCCAGGTGATAGGTTGACATGACTGCCTTCATGGAGTTTATCCAAGGCATTTCCATGATCACGTTATAGATATTTGGGTGGTAGACAACTGCAAAATTTACGATCCTTGTGACTTCTTTGGCCATTACCGGGATTTTGATCGATCCGAGAGTCATTGAAGTTATGCCAGAGAAACCAATGAGTGGTCTTGGCGTTGGTGTTACTTTGGACATATTGACGTTTATTCTTCTGAGCGTATCGCGGAAGATAACGTCAAAAGGTACTTCATGTGTCTACAAGGACTCTGGCGATTTCGAGATCCTTTATCACGAGATCGATTATTAGTGGATCACAGTGAGCTTTTTCGATTCTGATGGTCTCGTAATCCTCGAAAGTGATCGTATCGTTCAGGAAGTCTCGGGGAAAATGGTATGCGACTGTCTCGGCTTTCCGTTGATAAGCCTCTATTGACGAGACAGTATCGTGGTAGTAGTGTGATCCTCCGATGATCATGTTACCCTACGTCGATTGTTGTCACTGCCTTTGTCATCTGACCTTCTTCCACATTTTCCGTTCTTGCCCGATCGATTTCCCTGAGGAGCATTTTTTGCTGGCAGAGTTTGATTGGTCTTTGCTGGACGGTCGGTATCTCCTATGAGGTCTTTTATACCTGTTACCTCTTAAATTTTTCCTGCGAGCTGCTGTTAGCCTCGCACCAAGAAATTTGCAGTTCATAGTGGAATGACCCCTGGTCTGGTGAAGCTCGCAGAATGTTGTTTCGTCGTAGGTCGTGTTTCTGGTCCTTGTGTTTCTCGACTTTTTTCCTTGGTCCGACGCGGAGTGGATGTCATAATTGTGCTCTCCCTGGACATCTTCCCCCTAGTGATGGACGTACTTGTCGTTATGAGAGGTATTCCTTTTCGGCTTTTGCTCTGTTGCTACGTATTTCGAGGATGTTCTTTTTTCTAATTTTTCTGCGACAAGACTTTCATCTCTTCTTCGACGATGATATAGTACATTGCTTTATGGAGAGCATCCTGGATCGTACACGGCTTTTTCGAAAGTTATCCACTTCCTGAACTTTGATTTGTACTAGAGCATCTTTCTGAGCTCGTCGATATCCACCTTATCGCTAATCCCGCTAACTCTATACATGGCGATTTTAAATCAGTTCATGTAATCGCGGAGAAGTTCATCTTCCTTTTAGGACAAGCACCACATGTCGACGTTGGAGGTTTCCCTTTTCGTGAACATTGAATATTGCTGGAGTAATTCTGAAGCGAGTTGGTGGAAGCTTCCTATGGAGTTCTGTTTTATGCGAGAGAACCATTCGAGTGCTGCTCCCTGGAGATGCTCGACGAAGAGACAGCAATATCCGGCGCCTTTTTTGCTGTCCCTGAATTTGGCCCTACCCATTGCGATCTGGAAGGTCTGCAGATGCGCTTTTGGGTTGCTGGTTCCATCATATATAGGGATCTTGATCTTCCTAGGATCTGAAACACTCGTTTCAGTGATATGATCAGTGAATTGAGTTTTCCGAGCTTCTTCGAGGAGAATGCTAATCTCAGGTGCGGCGCTGGTGGCGTGATGAATTTGAAACTTCACCGCTTTTACCTCTGCAGCCGTTTTTGTGATATAATCGCGGAGATCGCCACTACAAGAAAAACATTCATTCTTAGCACGAGGAAACCGCTATCATATGCCTTTAATAGCGTAGTATTAACCGCTATGTCTTCCCCAGCTATAATACGTCTCTCCCTTTTTTATAGCGGTTTTGGAGATGCTATTATTGAGATGGTATATGATAGCGATATTTTTGTATGCTATTATATTGTTTACATTATAATAGTGTTGTTTACGCCTGCTATGTTTTCTATTTCAATAGCATAAATCGAAGGCTATAATAGTTTTTCATATTGCAATATCAGCTTATTTAAGTTTCTATATTACAGCGGTTTTACAGGTGTTGTTAATTAATGGTCAGTTTTTCATAGCTTTTTGGATTTGTTATTAGAAGTTCAATATACCACAACCTGCTCGATTTGTATTTAAAACACACACATACACATACACACACACACAACACACATATATATATATATATACAAACACACAACCTGCAACATTCATTGAAAAAGAGGTAACCAAACTACAAGTCTCAATCCAACATAATACTAGTACAAAACATTCATAAGTGCATCACTTAGCCTAAGTTATCCAAGCAGAAAGAGTAGTACATTATACCTGATAGTAGTTAACATAAGATCACTTTTTCCTTTGGCCATGCAATACAGGTGCCAAGTGCATCTCCCATATTCTCAATCTCAGTAGATGGCCGCCAAACCTCTGCCTTATTCACCTTCACCACATCAATCCAGACTTTAGCTCCCAAGGGAACAAAGTGAATTGTAATGTTCGGGTTTTCTGAAGCCCAACGTCCTTTTGTAACCACTTGCTTCTTTCCTTTAATGGACATCAACTTGCATTTCTGATTCTCTTAGCAGCTTCATTTTGAATCTGACGCTACAATGTTTGCAAGACAAACCAATATATTTCAGTGAATAAAATAAGGCAAAGAGCTACTTAATACTATGTACAACAAATATACATGTGATGTTTGAAGGGGAGAAGATGGTTGTGGTTTAGTAAGGGTAGCTTTCTAAGAAAGATTGCTTGATTTAGAACCTGGTGATGCAGAACACGTAGCAGCTGTTGCAGGTTGTCCTATAGGAGAAGAAGCTTGATTCTGAAGAAGAGATCTACGGCTTGATGACTCTGTGGTCTTATCGAACACACACTTATTGGCAGGCCATGCAACAAAATGCTTAACAATGTTCCTAAGATGAGTCATTTCAGGCCTAGGTCTCCACAAAAATGTATCAGGAACATGAACCACGTCCACACAAACTTTTACTGCATTTGGTCCAAGAGGTAAATGATCCACCAAAGCTTTTGGTTCTTTACACTGCCAACGGCCTTCAGCAACAACTTCTACATCAGTAGACCACGGTGATAAAAGTTTGCAGTTGTTCATAGAAGTGAAATTTTGACTCTACCATACAAAGACAATCTAAACATGTTAATATCCTTAGAGGAACATAAACAACAATAATAAGGTAGACAATAACAAATTTTACCCTTAGAGGAATATCTTCAGTAAATATTCCATCGTTTGACATAACAAATTTACTGGCAGACCATGCAATCATCTCCCCAACGACGTGCTCAACAATAAACATACCACTAGCAGGTCTCCAAAGAAATGCATCTGATTTGATTGCAGTCTCCACCGATACCTTAATAGCAAGAGGGCCAAGGGGATGTCATTCACAAAGTCCTCTGAGTCAGATGAAATAATCTGTCCCTCAGCAATGTTTTCATCCGAACCAGACCAATCAACCAAGACACACTTAGGTTGTGCTCTTTTGTTAACATTCTACATAAAAATATTAATTAAAACCATCAGCAGATACAAAGCAAAAAAAAATATAAAATGAACATAGATTAATATCTTTCCTCTTGCAGTAGCTGAGTTTTCCCCTATTTCAGGTTCATGTTGCAACAAAAGAAAAACAGATTTCAGATTCAAGACAGACAGAATACATATGTTTGAGTAAAGGTAACTTGTTTCTTAATTCTAGCAATCTCAGATTCTAACTCAAAGACTTTGTTCTGTAATTTATATTGCTTCTCTACCATTTCAGCCATAAACTGTTTTTCACTTGAAAACAAGCTAACTTCGTCTTCCCAATGTTTCTACCCGTTGCCCTCAAAAGACCAGGATGATCAGGTTGTAAAAGAGCTGTAAGAGGATCTACACTTGGGTTTGTTGAATTACTATCGCTACTAACCAGCTCAACTTTTTTTGTTGCAACATAGAAACATGTTAACATGCTAATATAGAAGCCAAAACATGATAACTTACAAACTTCTCCGCTGCTACTTTATTAACTGGTGTACCATCCTTTTTTGTGCGTGACTTGACCCACACCTTTAGCCTACTAACTTTAGATGGATCTCAACACTCTAGTTTCTCGTGCAAAAAAACATAAACGATTAAAATGGAAAGATTGAAGTGATCAAGTAAAGAGTTAAGGGAAGGAATAACACCATATCTTCAGCCAGCCTAACCATTCCTCTACGGCTACAACTGTGAGGTATTTGTTTGTTCCTCCTCTCCTTGTATGTCTCACTAACAACCTAACATACATATAGTGAATATTTGATATTGAATGCAGAAACCCAAATACATTCAGTAGTTTTACCTTAAAGGCTGAGCTAGTTTTGCACCTCATAAATTTTCGCCATTCAACAGGTGAAACATTCTTCTGTCTCAAATTATTCATCTCTTGGTTTGTAGCTTCTTAATACCAGTATGCAGCAACATGGAGACAATGCTATTTTGATTACGAGTATGCAGATCCTTTCTAATACTAAAAATGTTCAAGATCTTTATGAGTATTGAGTCCATCTTTTGATTTCTCACAATGCAGCAATGTGATTAGCCACATTTCGCTCTATATGCATAACATCCAAGTTATGCCTCACTGGGAGTTCCTATTAAAATAATAAAATCATGAGATAAATCATACTTGATATATATTCAAAAAGCATAATGTAAATTGTTTATAATATAACACATACCTCCCAATATGGCAGTTCAAAGAAAATTGATCTTTTCTTCAATCTAGACAACTCCTCAACGTCAACTTCACCTTCTTCTTTTGCCTCGGAATCACTGGAAACATCTTCCGCATCTCTTTCTTCATCAACAATGGCAGTCCTTTTTCTCTTCGTCCCAGTTTCTTTGCCTGTTCCAAAATGTTTTGCATTGTTTTTCAGATTATTGGATATGTCATGACTTGACATTATCCTAGACTTCCTCCCATGCTAAGCTTTTCCATCAAACCAAGTATTCTTTACCCGATACCTATGCATTGGTGAGAGACTTTTTCTATGGGACATATAAACATGCTTCCTACAGAACTTCATCCACATACTACCTGTGTCCTTTACGCATACAGGACAGCCCATTTTCCCCTTCACTTTGCAACCAGCTAGATTTCCATAGGCAGAGAAATCACTAATCGTCTATAGAAGCATTGCCTTGAGAGTAAAAACAGACTTGCTGAAGACATCATATGCCGCCTCTCCTATGCTCCATAACTTTGTTTAGAATAAGGGCTCTAAGTAGACATCAATGCTGTTACCAGGCTGTTGTGAACCAAGAATGAGCAAAGTTAGCATGATATTCTCCTTCTTCATACACATATTTGGAGGTAAGTTATAGATTACTAACAACACACGCCAACAACTGTACTAATGTTCTGCATGCTGAAAGGATTAAATCCATTCGTAGATACTTCCAGCCGAATATTCCTTTCCTCAGCAGAAAATAAAGGATATTTGTCATCGATTTGTTTCCATGTCACTTAAACAATCTCTAAAATTTACAAAAAATACTCTCAAAAATTCTAATTTTATTGATTATTTGAAAATAAAAGTAACTAAATTTTTTATAATATTAAATTTCATAATATAATATATTAAATTTAGTTGGGTTATTTTTATAGAATTTTCCCCCTATTAGTAATCACCACACCAAAACCCCAAAAACGTGTTTTACGGTTTTGGGGGGGGGAACGTGTTTTTAAGGTTTTAGCGGGAAAACATGTTTTTTCTCGTTTTGCAGGAAAACGAATTTTACGATTTGGCGGGAAAACATGTTTAATGGTTTTGGCGGGAAAACACGTTTTGGCAAGAAAATATGTTTTTGTGGTTTTGACGGGAAAACGCATTTTTGCGGTTTGGCAGGAAAACGCGTTTTTACGGTTTTGTCAAGAGAACATGTTTTTGCGGTTTTGGGCGAGAAAACACGTTTTTGTGGTTTTGGCGAGAAAACACGTTTTTTGGTTTTGGGCGAGAAAACATGTTTTGCGGGTTTGGTGGGAAACGCGTTTTGGTGGGAAAACATGTTTGGCAAGAAAACACGTTTTTTGCGGTTTTGGCGGAAAAACACATTTTTACGGTTTTGACAGAAAAATATGTTTTTACGGTTTTGGCGAGAAAACACGTTTCGCGGTTTTGGTGGGAAACCACGTTTTGGCGGAAAAACGTGTTTTGGAGGGAAACGCGTTTTTGCAGTTTTGGCGGGAAAATATGTTTTTACGGTTTTAGCGAGAAAACGCGTTTTTCAGTTTTGGCAAAAAAACACATTTTGCGGTTTTGGCACGAAAACTCGGTTTTACGGTTTTGGCGAAACAACGCGTTTTGGCGGGAAATATGTTTTTGCGGTTTTGGGCGGGAAAACGCGTTTTTACGGTTTTGGCAAGAAGACACGTTTTTGAGGCTTTGACATGAAAACTCATTTTTGCGGTTTTGTCAAGAAAAACACGTTTTTGCGGTTTTATCAAGAAAACACGTTTTTGCGGTTTGACAAGAAAACACGTTTTTGTGGTTTTATCCGGAAAACGCGTATTGCGGTTTTTGCAAGAAAGCGTGTTTTGGCGGAATAATGCATTTTTACGGTTTTGGTGGGAAAACATGTTTCTGCGGGAAAACGCATTTTACGGTTTTTCGGTAAAACATTTTTTAGAGTTTTGACGGTAAAAAAACGTTTTTGCGATTTTTGGCGGGAAAATGCGTTTTTACTATTTTTGCGGGAAAATGTTTTTTTCGTTTTTGGTGGAAAAATATTTTTTGTGGTTTTAGCGAAAAAATGTTTTTTTTTTAGTAGGAAATACGGTTTTGTAATTTTTTGTGAGTGAAAAATGATATTAACTTTAAGCTTATAATTTGTTAAATGTATAAGGGGTATAATAAACATTATACCATTTTGACAGAACCATCTCCATCCAGATGGTCCAAATTGGTTGAGCCGGATGGATCTTAAAATTAAACCTAAAATTTTAAAGTCATTCAGATGAGTCATCCAAATGAATTATACTTTTAGTGACTAAACGAACAAAACTCTCATTTCCATCCAGATGCATCTGGATGGTGAAACGAACATGCCCTAAATTGTGGAAACCAATCATTTCAAACATAAAATCTGTGTTCAAATTGTCTTCCTAAGAATGTCTACCAACATCTTAACTCTTGAGATTATTAATTCATGCTGCCGTTTTTTTTGTTCTTGTATATGTCCACGTGCTTGTTTTTCACCACATTCATTCCTTTTTCTTCTTTTACCAATACCTTCACTGGTAACTTTTTTACTTATTTTGTTTGATTTTCTTTGTCAAAGAAAAAGAAATGAACCTTCTCTTTTTTTTTTTCTGAATAACGAGGAGGTGTCTGGGCCTTCGGCCCAAATAATCCCCCTTGACCCGGGACCAGCCGGCGCTAATACCATTTTTAGCGTAAAACATCTCTCTCAGTGCGGAGATTTTGAAATGAACCTTTTTGACAAATTAAAGAAAAGAACACAAATTTCTGAAGAGTTTTCTTGTGCAGAGACCTGAGAGGAGAACACTCAAATCTTAGCCGCAATATTTTACGTACTTTATTTCTTCGTTGAATAATTATTACTTATAATTAACAATATCGAAAATACATTTAGTACATTTTATCATGGTTTTATATCAATAAGATTGTCTATTATATGTATCATAAATATATGTAATTATAAAATAAAGGAAAATTAGACTAGAGTCCTAAAAAACTCTATGAAACTTAAAATATCAATTAATTATGGGATATTAGTAGTTATTCCGCGCACGAGTGGTAATACTTTATCTGTCATATGTATTTTTGTATTTATTGTATGTCTATTTGTCATTGTTGTTGAGACTATATCTTATTGAGGAATTGTGTTAAATTAGATGATAATTCGCCTCTTGCGCAGAGCAAATTTTTTATATTATTTATTATTAATATTAGTGCTAGATAATTTTTTTTAATTTACAATATACTATGATACAATATTGTGACATGCATTGTTGGCTAAAAAAATTTTAGATATGTAGTACCATTACTTTGAAATAATTATGAGATACTATCATTGAATTGAAATCAAGTGATTGCAAAAAAATAATATATATATATATATATATATATATATATATAAAGCACTTAAAATTCTATATTAGTAAACTTAAGATTATATATACTATAAATGATATTAATTTACTAAATCATATGTCTATTTGTATTAATTGAAGAATGTATATATTGGTTGGTTAAATTTATTAGAATATTATTAATTAAATATATAGTTCCATTTATTGTAAATCTTATGCATAATTTACTCTCTCTCTCTCTTTTTCTTAACGCATATTATACTCTTGTAGTATAAGAAATATGCACTCATAATTTATGCTATTAAACGAATAAAATTGTTACCATAATTTAATTAAATATGTAATATTCTAATTAGGTTTATGACATCTCTGCCAAATATCTAATTTTTGGCTGGTGAAACCAATCAAGAGGTTTGGAAACCAAATTAATACCTTGAGACAAAATCCATATGTGGAAGAGATAATAAACTCATTTGAGCTCACTTATTACCCCAAACTCTCACAATGTTCTTTTTAAACACCTTTCACAATTAATGTTCCTATAATCAAGAAAAAAAACATTTAACTTCTTAGAGAGAAAGAGATCATAGTAAATGTTTGAAGTCTCTATTTAAACTATAATAAACTTGCATCTGGAAGAGGTAACCAGAAACCCATAACATTCTTAGAGCTCATCATTGTGTTAACTTAAAAACACAACAAGCACATGGGTTGTGTTAACTGTACCCTTTGCCTCTCTTCACCTGAAAGATGAACATTCCTATAGCTCATTGCAAGTCCATCTCTTTCTTTAGCTATATCTGATCCTACAATCTTAATCCTAAATTCAAAGTCGAACATGTATATGAGACGGACACAACGAAGAATGCAATATGAGAGAGAGACATCAATCTAACTGCCCCAAATCTTTTCAGAGTCTCACCATTCTCTGGATAAGCGGCCATTGCTGATAATCCTTTTTGTAAAACACAGAAACACCATGCTCAACAATAATAAGAAGTAACAATGGTGGCAACACCTCTAAAGAAGACAGGCCTGCTCTTCCCACACAAACCCTTCTCCAGTTTCTCGAACCTAAAGCCATGTCTCATGCCCTAACCATCCCTCTTCCACACAGCTCACCACATTCCCGCCACTGCCATTGTTGTCTTATTTATCCCACCATCGTAGTATAGAGGTTTCTCGGGTTGAACACGAATTTGAAATCGAAACCTGAGGAGGGAATGGAACCTAGCTTGGTGAGATAGCCGGAGAAGTCAGAAGGATAAGAAGAGAGGTCCTCGGCGGGAGAAATTGGTTTGGGTTGACGTAGATTGATACGACGGCGGGTTTAGGGACTGACAACGAACACAAGTATCGTTGGTGAGTTCTTTCACCAATAACCAAAAATCAGACTTGGTTTCACCCAGAAAAGAAGAAGAAAGAAGAAGCAAAAAAAAACAACTAACTCGTTTTAGTTTGTGATGCATGTACTGTGTATGATGAAGAACGAAGAAGAAACGATCTTGTTAATTATGCCAGTGCATTAGATTTCATATTTGTTTGTTTCTTAGTTCATATTTCTGTATCTGTTAATGATTAAGTTTTTTTTTTCTTGTAAAGCATTTGTATATAACCAGTTTCAATAACAAATCAACAATGTTATTTTCAATAATACGGTTAGATACATAACCGAATGCTGCTGGTCGCTTAATTAATTAAGGGTGTGACTGGTGTAATCGTAACGGTTGCGATTGTGGGCGTTTGCGTATAGTTGTGGTTTTAAGCGTCATTAACATATTTAGACGACTGATACAGTGGTTAAAAATTGTTGTTTTTGCGGGATACTTATGACTAGCTAACTACCAACTGCAGCACTGGTTAATAATAAATTAACAATATTTATATTTTATATAACTATAAATTTTTTAAAATCATATTATTATAATAAATAAAAAAACATATTTATAAAATTATACTATTAAGGTTTTAAAAAATATAGAAAATATTTTTAAAAAACTTTTATAATATAAATTGCTAAAAATGACTCAAAACTTGATTTCAAATGCAAAAGTGTACCCCAAATTCAATCAAATGCAAAAGTAACCCAAAAGGCTAGTGAAAATACAATAAACTCCTTGTGAGCAAACAAAAAAACTGTATTCAATTTTACCAAAATAACATTTTCGCGTGAGAAGACTTCTATAGAAGTCTTCTGCGAGAAGACTTCCCTGTAAGTCTCCTACGGAAGACTTCTCTAGAAGTCTTCTCTAAGAAGACTTTCGGACGTCTTCCGTGAGTCGTCCAGTAGTCTTCCGAAAGTCTTCTCTGAGAAGACTTCCATGTACGTATTCTCCGGAAGACTTCTCTAGAAGTCTTCTCAAACAATAAATCCTAAAAATAATTTATAAAATTCATAAAAAATATTTATATAGAGAAAAAATAGAAATCATGTAACCACAAACATTTGTAAATAATGTAAATTTATATCAACTAAAATTGAATTGTTTTCAACCTAGATGATTTAATGTAGAATGAGTCATGGTATTCATTGGTTTAGGGTTTAGTAACATATGTGATAGTATTGTAGGTAGTTTTAGGCGTAGATTTTGAAATCTATCTTCTTAACTTTTTTTTTTGAATTTGACGAATATGTGTTAGTGATCCTCTAATAAGATGATTTTAAACACTTTCTAAGTTTATTTTATGTTTAAGGAAGTGTTTTTGGTTAGTTAATTGATTTAGGGTTTCGGAAGACTTCCAGAAGACTTCTCGGGATGTCTTCTAACATATAATGCAGTAGAAGACTTCATGGAAGACTTCACGGAAGACTCTACAATTTTACCGCTTGAATTTCAGTGAAATTCAAATTCCCGCCTAATGGCGAAGTCTTCCGGAAGTCTTCCGGACGTCTTCCGTGAGTCGTCCAGTAGTCTTCCGAAAGTCTTCTCTGAGAAGACTTCCATGTACGTATTCTTCGGAAGACTTCTCTGGAAGTCTTCTCAAACAATAAATCTTAAAAATAATTTATAAAATTCATAAAAAATATTTATATAGAGGAAAAATAGAAATCATGTAACCACAAACATTTGTAAATAATGTAAATTTATATCAACTAAAATTGAATTGTTTTCAACCTAGATGATTTAATGTAGAATGAGTCATGGTATTCATTGGTTTAGGGTTTAGTAACATATGTGATAGTATTGTAGGTAGTTTTAGGCGTAGATTTTGAAATCTATCTTCTTAACTTTTTTTTTTGAATTTGACGAATATGTGTTAGTGATCCTCTAATAAGATGATTTTAAACACTTTCTAAGTTTATTTTATGTTTAAGGAAGTGTTTTTTGGTTAGTTAATTGATTTAGGGTTTCGGAAGACTTCCAGAAGACTTCCCGGGATGTCTTCTAACATATAATGCAGTAGAAGACTTCATGGAAGACTTCACGGAAGACTCCGAGAAGACTTCTCAAGAAGTCTTCCAAACCAAACTCGAACTTAATTTACCTTCAATTTGAAATTAACCGGAAAAAACCAAAATATATTTAACCTAACCTGATAATTTACCGTACATATAAATAGTAGTTTTTCACTGTTTTTTTCACTTTTCGGTGTTTCAGAAAAAAAAAGTTGGTGAAAACCCTAGCCTCCTCTTCTAAGGCGATTACTGTGACGATTTCCGACGAATCTCTTCCGACTACCGGTTCCTCTTTATTTCAGATCTGAAACCGTTCGTTTCTCCCCTTGACTTCTTCCTCTATTTCTTTCCTTTCCGACCTCAAGTTGACCCATTTGTCCGTAAGTCTCCCGGAAGTCTGCCGTAAATCTTCATGGAAATCACCCGTAAGTCTTCATGGAAGTCATCCGTAAGTGTTCATGGTAGTCATCCGGAAGACTTCATGGAAGTCATCCGGAAGACTTAATGGAAGCCATCCGAAGTCTTCCGTAAGTCTTCCATGAAGTCTTCCGTAAGTCTTCCATGAAGTCTTCCGTAAGTCTTCCATGAAGTCTTCCGTAAGTCTTCGGTAAGTCTTCGTAAGTCTTCGGTAAGTCTTCCGTAAGTCTTCCGAAAGTCTTCCGAAGTCTTCTGAAGTCTTCCGAAGTCTTCCAAAGTCTTCACAGTCTGTATGTTAGTATAGAACTCTTGGTGTGTTTGTTTTATGTTTGAGATGTTGTTTTATCATTGTTTTGCAGGCTATACAATGGAATTACCAATACTCCCGAAGAGGTTGTTCACCCTAGGGGAAGAGCCCATTCCATTGAAGAGCATTGGATATCATACTGATGACCCCAAATTACTTCCTGCTGTAAAGGAAGCTCTCCATGCTGATGAATGGGAGGAGCTGAAAAACTCTAGGTTGGGAGTCTTCATAAAGTTCTGGGAGTTGAACTTTGGTTGGGCGTCTAGGCTGGTTCACTATATGCTCTGTTTTCAGCTCGATGTCAAGAAGAAGTACGAGCTGTGGAGTCTCATTGGTTCAGAGCCGGTGAGGTTTTCACTCATTGAGTTCGAACATCTCACCGGTCTTAACTGCGACTATGTTGAGCATGTGGATAATCCTCATGTAGGGCTAACAGAGGAGTTGTATCGGTTCTGGGAGTTGATGGGTGTTGATATCGATTCTGGTCCAAGCTCCCAGCAAATAGTGGCGGCGTGTGGGAGATGTGGACAGTGGTCTCGGGATGACCGCATGAGGCTGGGATACCTAGCCATCTACACAGGATTCATTGAAGGACGAAAGTCCACATCCGCTACACGGGCTAGTCCTGCCAGGCTAGTGATGAATCTTGAAGAGTTTGAGGCCTACCCATGGGGGAGATTGGCGTTTAAGATCCTTATGGACTCTGTGAAGGCTAAGGATTTGACAAAATCTTACACCATTGATGGGTTTATTCAAGTACTCCAAGTCTGGATCTACTTCGCTCTGCCCGACTTTGCTGCGGAGTATGGAAAGCCCATACGAAACAAACCTAGTCCTCCTTTGCTGGCTTATAAGGGGCATAAAGGACGAAAATTTGTCAAAGAGGGTATCTGCACACAGGTATGTCTCAGTATCTAACTTGATATGGTAGTGATTATTGTCTCAGTATCTAACTTGATATTCATTACTTCCTGCAGACTCGTGTGGTGAACCTAGTGGTGAAGGAGCTTGGTGAATTGTTCCCTCAGTGGGACAATGATAACACCGATGTGGCAGTTGAGAACCTCGTGAATCTCATCTGTGGTGGTGAACGTAAGATGAAGTGGGGCAAAGAGTGCTGGGCAGACCATGGTACTAAGCCGTGGACCAATCCAAAGGTCATCATTGTCAAGGATGAATCTCTTGAGCTTCCTTTCAAGGAAGAAAGAAGACCCTGGAAGAAACTTCGTACAGTCTCTGAGGCTCCTTCTGAGGCTCGTACTGAGGCTCCTTCTGAAGCTCGTACTGAGGCTCCTTCTGTTTCGTGGAGTGGGGTTAAGAAAGAAGATCTTGAACAAAGTTTCAAGAACTTGACGAAAGTTATGACTGATGGGTTTGGGCAGTGCCTAAAGGAGATCAAGCTTCTTGCCGATAGGATTGAAGCTGTGGAGAAGAAGGTGGGAATCAACCACAATGAACTTCAACTCACAGTTTCAGAACCGGATAATGCTGCGCACGAACTAGGGGTTAGTACTGAAACCTCTCCCAAAATCAAAATGAAGAGGAATACTAAGAATAAGAAGTGAAAGTTGTATTTTGTATGGATTTTGTTTCATTTGTTGATTGGATGGATGGTACATGTGTTTCATTTGTTGATTGGAACCTTTGGCTAAGTTAATTTTATGTGGATTGAACTCGAATTTGCAGAGTGAGAGTGTGAATGGGAAGAAATCAGGAAGTGTCAACAAAGACACTGACCAAAAACAAATGAGTAGTATCAATGCACCTCGGGTCCCGGAGGTGGAAGATCCAAGTGTTGTCATTATGGACAAAACTGAGCCAACTAAATCAGACTTGGATAGGGCGGAAGAGAGACGCCGGTAAAGAAAGATGCTACCATGGCATTCCTCAGGGGAAAGAGTGAGCGAGATAGGAAGCTTGCTGCATCACAACAGTCTCCTTATCAGGGCAACAACACAGCCAAAGTGATCGTGCCGAACAAGAAGGCTGGTCTTGGCTATGATCCGTTTGCTCCCCTTGACAAGAATAACAATAAGTTGCTTATTGAATTTTTGAAAAAAGATCCGTAAGTACTAATCTCCCACAGAACATTAAGTTGGTTGTTGTTGTTTGTTGATCTAGTTTTGCTGTTTTCAGGACTCATAAAATAGCTTTTGATAAAAGACCACCGGGGCCAAGTCTGTGGTATTCCACCATCCGAACACCCCTAAAATGGCTCTACGACTCGGTAAGATTTTTAAGGTTTACTTGTGGAAGTCTTCTGGAAGTCTTCTGTAAGTCTTCTGGAAGTCTTCTGGAAGTCTTCTGTAAGTCTTCCGGAAGTCTTCTGGAAGTCTTCTGTAAGTCTTCCGGAAGTCTTCTGGAAGTCTTCTGGAAGTCTTCTGGAAGTCTTCTGGAAGTCTTCTGACTTGTTATGTCTTCTTGAAGTCTTATGCCTTGTTATGTTTTCAATGCAGCATATGGATGGTTATATCAATTTACTGAGGCAGCGGTTTCAGAGGCATCCAGAGCACTTTAGGAGCGAGAGGCTTTGCATTCTTGATCACGTGTTTAGCAGAATGTGGACGTTCAAGTACCCAGAGTTTAAGAGATCAGAGCCCGATGCAAACGGGTTAGGAAGGATGCTCCCTGCAGGGAGTTGGGATTATTATGCTGGTTTACTACCCAGATTTTGCCAAACAAAGAAGGTTTGGGGATCGGATGTGGATGACATTTATGCGCCAGTGAACTTCAAGAATGATCACTGGATTGCTATTTGGGTGTCCATTCCAAACAGGCACATCACCATCTGGGACAGCATTATAACCCATATTAGACCTGCTCAACTCGCCGATTTAATGGAGCCTTTTGCCAAGATGCTACCTTATCTGCTTGTTGAATGTGCTGCTCCGTCGAAGAGCGTGTGAAATACACACTAGAGCCATTCACATATGCGAGAGTGGCTGCCGGAGTACCTCAATGTCGTGCTGGTGATTGTGGTGTGTTCACCTTGAAATACATTGAGTGTCATGCTCTTGGAATGGAATCATTTCCTCCTGCCTTATCTGATAAGAACGTCAAGAGCATTAGGGAGAAGATGGCTACTGACCTATTTAATGAGACCCCTGGCAACAATGGAGAAACCGATATTGAGGGCTTGGATCTGTATGATTGAACTAATCATTTGTAACCTTGAACTAATCTTTTGTAACCTTGAACTAATATTTTGTACATAATTCTAATTCTAATGAAGGAACCTATTCAAACACAATACATAAGACATAAGATAAGTTCATAAGACATAAGTTCATAAGACATAAGTTCATAAGACATAAGACATAAGATATAAGTGCACAAGACTTCCAGAAGACATCCTCCGGAAGACTTACAGAAGACATCCAGACGACTTACCGAAGACTTACAGACGACTTACAGAAGACTTTAAGAAGACACCCTCCGGAAGACTTACAGAAGACATCCAGACGACTTACCGAAGACTTACAGACGACTTAAGAAGACTTTAAGAAGACACCCTCCGGAAGACTTACAGAAGACATCCAGACGACTTACCGAAGACTTACAGAAGACTTACAGAAGACTTACTGAAGACTTCAAGAAGACATCCTCCGGAAGACATACAGAGGACTTTCAGAAGACTTGCAGAAGACTTACAGAAGACATCCTCCGGAAGACTTACAGAAGATTAGTTCTCACTATTTGGACAATTTGGACGTGTATGACCAGGTTGTCTGCAGTTTGAGCAGCTATAATCCTTGTGTAGCTTCCGCGGTTTGTGTCCTCTCATCCTAGATAGCTCCAACCAAGATTGCCATCTTGATTTCTTTTGTCGCCCTGGACCACGCTTTACATCTGGAGGAAAACAAGTCCGAGACTCAACTTCTCCACCACAAGGATATATATTCTGTGAGTATCCTGCATACAAATATTCCCTCGAGTATAGGGGGCACACAAGTGTTGCAATATGCCGATTAGCAAAGGTTCCAGCTGCTATAGCATGCGAGCAAGGTATTTTCTCGATTCCATAGACACCACAATCACACTTAGTATGTTCCAAATCGACAACACAGTCACGTTTGCCACCTGCCACAAAGAATCGACTTCCATCAATTGGTTGGACAGTCATCGTATCCGCTAACTCCTCACGAATCGCCAATAAGTATTCAACTCCCCGACTATGTTCAGTTGTGAGATTCAGAGCATCTTCTCGCCTTTTCCAATACCACCTTCCCAACTTTTCCCTTATAAACTCCAAAAGAAACACTATGGGAAATCCTCTTGCTCTCTTGAGAGCGGAGTTAATAGATTCAGCTATGTTGCTCGTTTTTATATTGTACCTTTCTCCATGACAATGAACCCGTGACCATAGTCTCACGTTCGCTTCCTCCAAATATGTTGCCAGTGCCGGGTTAGCATTCCGGATCTCCTCCATGTAGCGGTTAAAGTCGAAGAGTGTATGAGCATAAGCAGCGCCTTTAACCAAGTACAATAGATGCTTCCCTTTATACTTTTGGACAATGTTCTGTTGTAGGTGATAATAACATATTCCTCGGGTTGCCCAAGGGAACACCTTTTCACACGCGCTTTTAATGGCTCTATGCCGGTCGGAGACTATCATCAAAGCATGCTGATCAGATACACAACTCCTCAGTTGTGTGAAAAACCATTCCCAAGCATCATCATCTTCTATATCTACGATTCCAAAAGCCAATGGAAATATCTGAAAATTACCATCTTGTGCAGCTGCAACTAACATAACACCTTCATACTTCCCACTTAGGTGAGTCCCATCCACCACGATGACCCTTCTCTGATACTGAAAACCAGCAATAGAAGCTCCAAATGATATAAATAGATACTTAAATCTATTCTCAGCATCAAGTTCTATACTAGTCTTAGAACCCGGATTTGCTAACGTGATTTGCTCCAAATATGAAGGCAGCCTCTCATACCCTTCTTCTGCTGATCCTCTTACCAATTTTTGAGCATGTAACAATGCTCTGTATGAAGTGGTGTAATCTAGAGTCATGCCAAACATGTTCCTCATTGCATCTTGGATATGCTTCGGATTTAACCCATCAATGATTCCAACGCGATCTATGAAAAGCTGACCAACATACTTCGCAGTAAAATGTTTCCGGTGAGCCCGTCGTTCAGACACAGAACATGTATGAGTCTTCACATACTTTGTTACCCAAAACGTGTTTGTTCCATGTTTCACACTCGCTCTAAGCTTCCATTTGCACCCAGGAACACGACATTTTGCTACAAGTAGAGTTTTAGTGGTCTTGTATATTTTGAAGGAGAATTTATGCTTCACCGCTGTCAACCGCAACTCTGAAACCAATGCCGCTTTACTGATAAAACTCTGGCTGACATAGATATTGGTGTCAACTATCCCATTCGAGCTTTCTCCTTCATTAGCATATGTCTCTTTGAAATTCTCAAAACATATATCTTCTTCCTCTTCCTTCCTCTTCCTCATCCTTAACTCTTCCATACTCACTGTAATCTCCAAACTCATCATCCACTTCAGCAACATACTTCTCCTCCTCATAATTTATATTTTGAGGCAAATTATCATCATCTTCCACTTCATTTTCTTCTTCCCCTCCATTTTCTTCTTCTCCTTCAACAGCTAGGTTTCCTTCAGCGTTGGCATCATTGACATTCCTCATCCTGCCTCGGCTTGATACACAAAGACGTACAACATGTGTTTTACTTATCTTGATCAAGTTCTGAACTTGTCTATCACTTGTAACATGAATAGGAGGAGTATCAGGAGCTATTTGTTGCATTAGTGCGTCTGGTAACAAGTAAGTTAAATCCACAACCTCAGCGTTCTTATCCAGGTTAAAATCTTCTACATCCATTTCAACAAGTTCATCATATGTAGAACCATCACTCAAAAAGAACATTCTCGCTCCTTTGACATTATCAACCACAAAATCCCAAGAATTATCTTTCATCAACCATTCTCCGTAAACAACAGGTAACTGAAGCATCATCTGAAAAAATCATATTAAAACACATTAGCAAACACACAACATCATATTAAAAAAAAACTGAGAAGACTTCTTAAAGTCTTCCGTAAGTCTTCTCACGAAAGACTTCTTAAGAAGTCTTCTACGTTTAGCTAGGAACATTAATAAACATAAAAAGTTTGTAACCTCATAATTATCATCATTTTAGTTATGAATTTCACTCAGGAGCCCCAATACACATTAATTAACAAGAAAATATTAAAAATTCGTTTTGAGTTTTGAGAAAATTGAAGTTTAATAAAGATTGACGTAGAAGACTTCTTAAGAAGTCTACCCTGAAGAAAACTTCTAAAGAAGTCATCCCCAGAGAAGACTTCTAAAGAAGTCTTCCGTTTAGGTCACTTTTGCAATTGTAAATTTACGAAGGAAGACTTCTCTAGAAGTCTACTCTGTAGAAGACATATTGAGAAGTCTTCCTTTGTAAATATTGGCTTACTTTTGATTTTGAAAAATTCTCGAAATTCCCAGAGAAGACTTCCCTAGAAGTCTTCTCGGATAAACAGGTTGGTTTTGCAATTGACCGATCGTTGTCAGAAATTTGACTTCTGTAGAAGACTTCTCTAGAAGTCTTCCGGCGGAAGACTTCTAGGGAAGTCTTCTTTTTTATAACATGAAGTCTTCTCAGCGTCGCCAGAAGTCTGCCTGGGTTACTTTTGCAATTGAGAATTAATAGCAAAACATTAAATATTATTGAGAAGACTTCTCTAGAAGTCTTCCGACGGAAGACCTCTTAAGAAGTCTTCTCTCGTTACCAAATGTTTGACCAGAAACCCGGAATAAAACTTGAGAAGACGTCTAGAGAAGTCTTCTAGAGAAGTCTTCTCATTAATATTTAATGTTTTGCTATTAATTCTCAATTGCAAAAGTAACCCAGGCAGACTTCTGGCGACGCTGAGAAGACTTCATGTTATAAAAAAGAAGACTTCTCTAGAAGCTTCCTAGAAGTCTTCTACAGAAGTCAAATTTCTGACAAATTTCGGTCAATTGCAAAACCAACCTGTTTATCCGAGAAGACTGCTAGGGAAGTCTTCTCGGTTTTGCTTGTTTTTTTTTGTAATCAAAGGAAAGTTAGAAGACTGCTGGGGAAGTCTTCTAGTCAAAACACGCAAAAGGTCAATTGCAAAACTAACCTATGCATTGACCAGAAGACTTCTCTAGAAGTCTTCTTCGCGAACAGATCTGAAAAACAATATCGATTTCATACCTTGGACCGTCAGATGACTTGCTTAGGCTTCTCCAAGCACACAGAACTTCAATACTCAAGCTACCAATCCGTTACTCTATGAACATTACAAAGTTTGGAATAAAAATCTTGAGTTTTTTGAATGATTTTTTAAGGAAAGTGAAAGACATGTGGTTTGAATGCACAACAAATGAGATAGTAAGAGAAAAATTCGTTTTTTTTGTCATTAAGACCTTCAAATTGGTTGTTCATGGTAGTTGGGGGATTGATGGCAATGGCAATATTGTAAATATTTGGTGAAGATAAGGATGATAGAGTAAAAGACTTATTTAAAAAAAAAGCAATGGCATTTTTGTGAATAACTCGAAAATTTAGGGTGAATAAGGCAAATAAAAGTTCCAAAAAAATGGTGGGTTAGTTTTGCATTTGAGTTGAAATTTTGAGTCACTTTTGCAAAAACACCCTATATATATAGATATATATGTATATATAGTTGATATGGTTTGTAGGTTAAGTTTACATGATTATTTTAAAAATCTAAATTAATATGGATTTTAAATAAATATATGTCTGATTTTCATTAATTTAAATGAAAATTTAATAATATTTTCTATGTAAGATTCAATTCCTAATAGTTTATACACTAATACACATTAATAGTAATACTAACCATATTTAATATGATAATAAGAAGTTTCCATTTTATATGGAAATTTGTGTTAATTTCAATCATAAAAGAATTCCACTAAATGTATATTTTAAATTCTCTAGTAACATTTTGATTTTAAATAAAAAGTTTATGAGTTTTTTTTTTCATTTTGCTATGTAAACTGATATAAAATGTTTCAATTATAGAAATTTGAATGTATTTTTTAAAATAACAGTAGTCATTTAAAAATGATGTAAGATAAATATGTATTTGATTATATTTCCTAAAATAAAAAATATTTAAATTTTTATTTGTGTTTAAAATGATATAATATGACTCTAAATTTTGAATATAAAAAGAGGTAAAATATTCGAATGTTTTTTTAAAAATCTGATGTTTCAAGTTATTTTTTATTATTGGATATAGTTGACAATAAATTGTTACAAATTTATTGATATATTTATTGATAATATTGTTTGTATTTTTTGTTAACTTCTATAAATCGTTTATGGCTATTTTCCTTTTTTAGAATTGAATAAAATAAATAAAATTGAAAAATCATCGACCAATTAAATTACAAAAATTAATCTAAAACTCCACCTATGAATGACATGTGTACAAAATTCATTTAAGTGGCTTCTAAATTAATATATAGGAGGACTAGGTGTTTACGAGCATATTTCCGGATAACAATATTATCGGAATAAATATATATTATATTTACAATGTTATAAATTTGAATAATAACTAAAAACATATTTGAAAATATTATAAACTTGAATAATAACTAAAAACATATTTGAAAATTTAACTTCAAATAGGTTTGATAATAAAAAACTAGAGTATATATTTTTAGAAGAACTATGAGATTTAAGATAGTTCAACAACATAAATCTAAGTCTAAAAATCTTTATATTGCGAAGAAGCACTATTATAATTAGTTCAAGTAATTGGTTGTTGAATTATCTTTTGTTTTATACATGTCGAAATGGAAATATCCTATTATTCAACAAAGAAAAAAATTCTATTTTTTGTATAGCTCCAAGAAGATGGTCAGATGTTTCTTCTATAGCTCCAACATTGGCTTTACTAGTTTTTTTTAATTATGTTTCTTTGATTTTGCTTGTTTTTTAATTTTCAAAAATATAAATATAAATTTTTGTTTATGTGTTATTTTTAAAATATTTGAACAAAAAAATTATATGATTAATAATAATTACATTTTAGATATGCATAAAATATATAAATATAAAATTACATATTATTGACTGTAAACTTAATTTTTAGTTTAGCACTGATAAAAATAAATAAAAATTTAAATTCATCAACTATTGAAATTGTAATATTATTTAAATAATTCATCTATACATGCACATGTAATCAAAAATCACCTTAATAGCTTCTCTTTTGTTATATAAGAAAAACTGTTGTATGATTTTCAATAATACTTACATTCAAATATAATTCTTTATATAAGAATAAAAACCATTATATTTATTTCTGTAAAATATATTAAAGTATTTATATAATTATAAATAAAAAGTTATAAAAAAACAAATTAGTGAAACATTATATATATTCTTAGTTATGTAATTAATTACCATAAATGACTATTTTTAATATTACTTGTGTTAATGGTAACTTGTATTAATTGGTTATAGAGTAACCTTTCATTTTTAGATATATTAAAATAAATAATTAATAAAAATCACCAACTAATCAAAGTATAACATTTTTTTTGAAACTTCGCCTATAAGCAACTTATAAGTAGAAGTCACTGAAATGACTTCTCAATTAATATATAGTAGGATAGATGATTAATTGCATCAAAGGTACCTTAAGGATATACATGATTCTATAGATGAGTATATATGGAGTTATATTTCTCATAAATATAGTGACATATTCCCTATTTCATAATCTCTCCCCCACCATCTAACTATAAAGGATTAGTACAATCTCTTTCCTTTCAATCATACCAACACACCAGCGATACCCTATTTCTTTTATTTCCTCACTTTCAATGGCTTCCTTTAACTCTTTAACCCGGTTTCCGATTTGCAGCCATTTAGGCTGGAATATCAAGGTCAAAATCATACCCCCTCTGGAAGCAGTATTATGCGTTTGGTTCTCATTATTGAGATGGTTCTGTGCGATTCAGATTTTAGTAGTTCGTTTATTAATCCACCTTAAGGGTTCTATGTTTGCTAAATGTAAACCTAACTACTGATTTTCGTTATCGTAGGGTGATAAAATTCACGCTACTCATTGATGGTACCCTAAACTCGGATTATTTGGTTGGTGCGTATTTCTCATGTTCTGACTTAGCGTCTATATTTCAAGCTTACTTTCTGTATTTCTCATGTTCTAACTATTTGTTTATATGTTTTTCAAACATATGTTATTGGGGAAAATCTCTTAAATATATTTTTTGAAGTTTTTGTCACAAAAATAGACCTTTTTTATTTTGAAAATTTTAGTATTTTTTTTAATTTTAAACTTCACTTGCAAAACCTCAACTCATAACTCTAAATCCTAACTTAGATTAATTAACCAAGGGATATAAATGTATATTTACATCATTTAATAAAATTTATTTTGGTCATTTTTCTCCTTAGTGATATTTTGGGGACAAAAACTTTTAGAACAATTTTGGTCATTATCTAATGTTGTTTTTTTTTGAAAAGTTCATCATACAACTTTATTTAATGTTATCTATTTACTTATATTTTATGTAAATTAAAGAGAAATAACTCATCATCTTTCTTCTCCTTCACTCCTTGTGTTTACTCTTGGACAGAACCATTGAAATAGATCGTTTGTCAAATAAAAAAGTAGGAATTAGTAAGTAAGAGGAATATCCTAAATAGATCTAAAAAAGTTTTTGTCACAAAAATAAATTTTAAAGAGAAAAATAACCAAAATAAAATTTATTAAAAGTGTAAATATACATTTATATTCCTTGGGTTAACTAATCTAGACTAAAGGTTTAGAGTTATGAGTTGGGTTTAGGAGGTGAGGTTTAAAATGAAAAGAAAAATATATATTAATATTTTCAAAATAAAAAAAATCTATTTTGTGTTACAAAAGTCAATACTTTACATATTGTCTTCAAAGTGGATCCCATAGTCATTAATATTTACAGTAAAATCTGTCGAATTTTTGCCTATATAAGAACTTGAATTTTGATCACTTCATGTTGCCCCCTCTGACACAATAAACTTCATTTCCCTTCTTCTTTGGTATGCATCTTGTTTGTTTATTCTTTATATATATGTAACTTTGTTACAACATAATATATATGATAACTATATGTATACATATATATATATATATATAAACTTAACAAAGAACAAAATGATATGATCTAATATAATTATAACACGTTATCAACACGATCACTCTATTATTAAAATTTTGATTATAGTGTTCGGAGTGGGGCCTCCATTTTTATTTGTTACTTTTATGATTATCGGAGTGCGGCATTGCCGCCTCCAATATTATTATTAATTTTATGATGACTGCTTAAAGGCACCATAATGGTCGGTAATACCGCCTAAACATTTAATTTATTGCTTATAACAGATTAATTTATTATCATAATTCATTACTATCACGGTTGATTCATCACCTTTATTTATTTACTTTTAAATTTGATACGGAAAATTTTATCACCATATATAACTAAATATATTTTAAGAAGACACCTATATTTAAACCTTTTTTGTTTAAAACTAATAAAATTTATAATTGCTTGTTAATAATTTTGGACTTATTTTTAGCTTATGCGTTTACTTCTAATGGTCACTAAATAAAAAGAAATAATAATAAAAAATTTTAATTACTTTCCAAACGGCTAGTTAACGGGTAATGAACAGTATTTTAAAAAATCTATAAATACACTTACAACTCATTCATTTCATTTCATACCTCTCTAAAATTCTATTCTAGAAAAAATTCATTCTCGTTAAAAAATGTTTAATCCGTTGTTAATTTTTGTAATTAGCTTTTATCAATTGCTTTCTATGGTTTACTCGTTGGATAGTTCTCTCCCAGAGAAAATGTATTTATTTTCATTTTGATGTTTTATGCATTTGTATTCTTGGTAATCGCACTACTTATCTGCACCTTGATTATTTTAATAAAATAATATTTCTAATTATGTTCTTTAATTATTATTATTTGATTTAGAAATCCAATGGCAAACATCGAGAAGCTCCAATTTCCCCGCTCTAGACATCACCGGCAGCCGAACTACTTTTTTTGGATTACTAATGTCGAAATTCTTCTTGAATCTCTTGGTTATCTGAAACCGTTAAAGAGAATAATACTTCAACGCCTCAAGAAAAGACAAAATCGGTGATCTTCCTTAGAAGACACCTTGATGAAAGTATTATTTTGACTATGCCAACATGAGAGATCCTAAAGAACTATGAAAGTCTCTGAAAGATCGTTTTGATCATCAGAAAGACATAACGCTTCCGACTTTCTCGAGATGAATGGCAAAGTCTGAGATTTCAAGATTTCGACAAAATTATGCATTACAATTCTGTTGTGCTAGGGATTGTGGGCCAAATTGAGATATTGTGGTGAGACGATCACGAATCTCAAATGCTTGAGAATACATACACCACATTTCACAAGAGCCACATCACACTGCAACAACAGTATAGGTTGTGGGGATATACTAAATTTTCGGATTTGATTGTAGCGCTTCTCATAGCAGATAAGAATAACGAGCTTCTGATCAAGAATCAGCATGACTCGTCCAACTTGTTCTAAAGGCATTCCGTGAAGCAACGCATTAGATGCGAAAAAACCAGTGAAGGAAATAAGCCTTTTTCGGGTCGTGGTCGCCAAAATTACGTAGACGTGGATGAAAGTACAAACCACAAGATAGGAAGTCCTTCCAGTGGGTCCGCTCTGAGCAATCCCTAAGGGAAAAAAACACCACAGGAAGTACTTCTCGGAAGCGAGAAGATGCAAGTTTCAGAATGCGGTACTAAGGGACATTTGTCTCGTATATGTCGTACCTCTTCACACCTTTGTGCTCTATACAAAGAGTCCGTCAAAGGGAAAGGAAAAGAGGTACTTTGCGGAACATTCTGAGGGTACAACGCACCTCCGATGCGTCTGACTTTGTGAATGATTTTGAGGAGACCCACTATCACGAAAGCTTAAAACCCATCATGTGACTCTTGAAATTCCACAACTATACCGTAAATAACTTTTACTTGTGGAAGATTAATGTATAATTATTGTATGCTTTCAGCTATTTATGTATAATTATTGTATGTTGAATGATGTATAATATTTATGAATAATAATGTTATCTATTAATTCTTTTGTTTATCTCAGAAATGGACATTACAAATGGAGTATCACCAAGAACAATGCTAGATATATTTGTATACCAGATAGTAGAACAACGCACACTATTCTGAAACACATAAAATATTTTTCTGACTAAAACCGACAAATATCATTGTTAATACAATATCGGGTCATGGCAGACTTGATTGGAGGGATTGGTAAAGCCCATTTCACATTACCTAATGGGATAAAATTCTCGATAAATAATGCACTATTTTCTCCAAATCTAAAAGGAATTTGTTGAGTTTTAAAGACCATATATCTTCAAGGATTTGATACTCAGTCTGCAACTGAGGATCGAAAGAAATATATGTATATTACTCTTGAGAAATCGGGAAAACAAAAGGTGTTGGAAAAACTACCAAAACTCCCTTCTGGTCTCGCATCGTACATATATAAGTGCCATCGAATCACATTTGGTGATTAAGGACAGTTATGAGGACTTTACACTATGGCATGATCGCCTTGGTCATCCCAGGCACCACAATGATGCAAAAAATCATTGAGACTCACATGGTCATTCACTAAAACCCCAAGAAGTTTATCAAGGGAGTAAAATAACATGTGTTGCATGTTCTCTAGAAAGTTGATTATAAGACCATCGCCAACCAAAATTGATAAGGAGTTACCAAAGTTCTTTGAACGACGATTAAAGGTGATATTTTTGGACCTATACATCCTCCTTGTGGCCCATTCTATTATTTTATGGTAATGATCGAGCGAGTCGAGTAGATGGTCACACGTTTGCCTATTGTCCTCTCGAAATATGGCATTTGCGAGATTTTTATCTTCGATAATCAAACTAAGAGCTCAATTTCCTGATTATCCGATAAAGAGAGTTAGACTGGATAATGCTGGTGAATTTACTTATCAAGCATTTAATGATTATTGTATGGTAACTGGTATTGATGTGGAACATATCTCATGTTCATACACAAAATTTGTGTATGGTTTGGCTGAATCATTAATTAAACATCTGCAACTGATTGGCAAGACCATTGATCATGGAGATCAAAAACTCCCAACCTCTGTATGGGAACATGCTATTTGCATGCAGAAGCATTGATCAGGGTGAGACCAAGTGCATATCACAAATACTCTCCACTACAGTTAGCATTTGGACGAGAACCAAATCTTTCTTATCTAAGGATTTTCGGTTGCGCCGTATATGTGCCAATTGCACCTCCCCAACGTACAAAGATCGAACCTCAAAGGAGGCTAGGAATATATGTTGATTGTGATTCTTCATCAATTATATGATACCTAGAACCACAAACTGGTGAATATTTACGGCACGTTTTGCCGATTGCCACTTTGATGAAAAGGTATTCCCAGTTCTAGGGAGAGAAAATAAGCAAGTAGCAAAGGATATCAAGTGGTGTGTACCATCTTTGATACATCTTGAATCCTCCTACTAAACAGTCAGAATTAGAGGTCCGTCGAATTATACATATGCAAAGCATCGCAAATCAACTATCCTGATGCTTTTGGGGACACTAAAACAATAACGAAATCACAGTTATACCGGCGTGCGCAATGCTCCTGCTTCGTATAGAAATAACCACATGAGACGGGAATAGAAGATAATACACAAGATTCTAAAATACGATTGAATGCGTGGTAACCCATAGGTTCTAAAGATAAAAACCCTAGAAAACAAAAGGAGACGAGAAACACAAAGTTTTTAAAACCCTCGAAGGAAATTCTGAAGAATAAAATTAAACCATGAGGGTGATGACAATGATTCCTGAAAAAATCATGTGATGTTCTATAATTACATTCATAATAAAAAATATGGAATCGAAACAAAGTGAATGGTGTATATTGATGATGTTTCCCGCTACGTTTATTCAAAGGAAATAACGTGAAGAGAAGATGATCAGATACAAGTCATTCACAATGTCAAAGAGACACGAATGGATAAAAATGGAGATGCATATACAAGTTGAACTTGATTCGCTTAACAAACGAGAAGTATTTGGACCTATTATAGATCACACCTGAAGCCGGTGAAAATGAAATACCAGTTGGGTACAAGGTGGGGTTTTGTTTCGGAAACGA
>CAJHQP010006482.1:0-38017 GCA_905132765.1 Moricandia arvensis | reverse complement strand
AAGTTTATAGCACAAATAATAGATTAAATTCTAACAAGTGGTATCAGAGCATTCCAGGTTTAGATTAACTAGGGTGCTTTAAACAGAATGTCAACTCCAAGAATTGATGTTGATAGATTTGACGGAACCGGAGATTTCTCGCTATGGAAGGTACGCATGATGGCTCACTTTGGTGTCCTAGGGCTAAAGGATATCTTAACGGATGATAAGCTACTAATGGATTCATCCGTCACCAAGGAAGGGGATGACACGGATATAAAGGATCCAGACAAAAAGACCATTCCAACTATTGATCCAGCTAAACTTGGAAAATCAGAAAAAGCAAAAGATCTCATAGTTGTGAACGTAGGAAATCAAGTCTTAAGAAAATCAGTCACTGCGATACAGCCGCAGCTATGTGGACAGCACTCAACACACTGTATACAGAGACATCATTACCAAATCGAATTTACTTGAAGCACAAGTTTTATACGCTTAAGATGAACGACTCTAAGGGCATAGATGCAAACGTGGATGATTTTCTAAAGCTTGTGGCAGATTTAAACAACCTTAACGTGGAAGTAGCAGAAGAAGTTCAAGCTATATTGTTACTAAACTCTATGCCACCGCGATATGATCAACTCAAGAAAACTCTCAAGTATGGACGAGATACACTCAAGATAAACGAAGTAACAGGAGCTGCACGATCTAAGGAACGAGAGTTATTGGAAAGCGGTAAACTTTCAAGGTCTCAAGATGAGGGATTATATGTTGAAGATAGAGGAAGGACATCAAGTCGATTTAACCAAGGAGGAAACAAGCACTGGAAGGGAAGATCTAAAAGCAGGTATGGGAGATCCAAATCAAGGCCCAAGTATGACAAAACCAATAAAGGTTGTTTCGTGTGTGGAAAAGAAGGACATTGGAAAAGGGAATGTCCAGAAAGGAAACCCTACAAAAACGCAAATATAGCTGCTGAGCCGAAGCAACCATTAGTATTGACAGTCAGTACAAATGAAACAACTAATGAATGGGTAATGGACTCTGGATGTTCTTTCCATATCACACCAAACAAAGATGTGTTATTTGACCTAGAAGAAATCGAAGGAGGCAAAGTCCTGATGGCAAACAACACACATTGTGATGTAAAAGGTATTGGCAAGATAAGGATCATAAGCCAGACGGATCTGTGGTGGTTCTCACAGGCGTGAGATACATGCCAAACATGAGTAGAAATTTAATATCCTACGGAATGCTAGAACGATCAGGATGTCAATATGAAGGAAAAGACTTTATGATAAGGTTCTACAAGAATGACAAAGAGATTCTATCAGGGAAGTTCAACGAAGGCCTATACTATTTACAAGGATCAGTATCAAAGGGAGAGGTTAACATATCAAAGGCAGCAGTTGACAAGACGTCTATATGGCACTCTCGATTATGCCATATGGGCTTGAAAAATCTGAATGTGCTTGTGGAAAAGGGGTACATTCCAAAGAATGAAGTTGATAAACTAGAGTTCTGTGAGACCTGCGCTTTAGGAAAATCTCACAAACAGAGCTTCACAGCTGCTAAACATACCACTAAAGAAATCCTTGAGTATGTCCACTCATATCTATGGGGTTCTCCATCCACGCCAGAAAGCCTAGCCGGAAGTAAGTACTTTATAAGCTTTATTGATGACTACTCACGGAAAGTATGGATCTATTTCTTAAAAACAAAAGACGAAGCCTTCAGCAAATTCAAAGAGTGGAAAGAAGCTGTTGAAAACCAAACAAGAAAGAAAATAAAGTGCTTAAGAACGGACAATGGCCTTGAGTTTTGCAACCAACAGTTCGATCAACTTTGCAGAGACTCAGGGATAAAAAGACACAAGAAATGTCTGTATACTGCACAACAAAATGGTGTTTCAGAAAGAATGAATCGAACAATCATGGACAAAGTCCGGTGCATGCTCGTGGAGACTGGATTAGGACAAGAGTTCTAGGCTGAAGCTGCTTCAACGGCTACATATATAATCAACAGGTCGCCAAACTCGTCTATTGATTATGAACTACCTGAAGAGCACTGGACTAGTACGAAGTGTGATTTAAGCAATATCAAGAGATTCGGAAGTTCGGCTTATGTTCATAAAGTACAAGGAAAACAAGTCCCAGGGCCATAAAAGGAGTGTTTATGGGATATCCTTTTGGAACGAAGGGTTATCGTGTGTGGATACCTGACAGCGGTAAATGTGACACAAGTAGGAACGTGGTATTTAATGAAGATGAGATATATAAGCACACGATAGACACCAAAAGTGAAACTATTGAAAGAAACGGAAGTGGAAGGTGTTCAAGGCGAGTCACATTTAAAGAAAATCTGATAGAAGGGCCTACTCCACAAAAGAATGAAGATAAGGAGATATCATCTTCAGGTGGAGCATCTGATACGTCTGAAATACCCCGTGATTTAGAAGAGGACTTGTCTGGAGAGGAAAAAGAAATTGGGTCAGAAACAAATATAGAAGACTATATGCTGGCAAGGGATCGAGTCAAAAGGCAAATCAAACCACCATCCAGATTCGAAGACTCAGACTTTGTGGCATACGCACTAGCAGCAGCAGATGAATTAGAAATTAAAGAACCTAAGACTTATGCTGAGGCTATCACGAGTAAAAAGAAAAAACTATGGATGAATGGAGCAAATGAAGAAATGGATTCGCTTAAAAGGAACAACACTTGGATTCTAATTGAAAAACCAGAAGATGCAAAAATTATAGGATGCAAGTGGATTTTTAAGTTAAAACCCGGGATACCAGGAGTTGAAGAACCAAGGTATAAAGTAAGACTAGTGGCACAAAGTTTTTCTCAAAAGGAAGGAATTGATTACAATGAAGTATTCTCTCCAGTTGTGAAACATGTGTCAATCCGCATCATGCTATCTATTGTGGTTAACAATGACTATGAGCTTGAGCAAATGGATGTCAAAACTGCGTTTTTACATGGAGAGTTGGAAGAAAGAATTCTCATGAAACAACCTGAAGGTTTCATTAAGAAAGGGGATGAAAACAAAGTGTGTTTACTAAAGAAATCCCTATATGGCCTAAAGCAATCTCCAAGGCAATGGAATTATAAGTTTGATAGTTTTATGAAGGCTCAACAGTTCATAAGAAGCAGAGAAGATCCGTGTGTTTACATGAAGAATGTTAACACAACACAGGCTATATTTCTACTCTTATATGTGGATGATATGCTCATAGCTTCAGGAGATCATCAAGAGATAAGAAGCATTAAAGAAAGCCTAAGTAAGGAATTTGAAATGAAAGACTTAGGAAAGGCATCCCGAATATTAGGAATGGATATCATAAGAGATAGAACGAAAGGAACCCTAATATTATCACAGGAGAGTTACTTAAGAAAGGTAGTGGAAGCCTTTGGAATGTCGGACACTAAAGCAGTGGTAACACCTACTTCATCTCAATTCAAGCTAAGGAGTCTTACATCGGATCAAAAGAATGAAGAAGAAAGGTACATGGAAGAGGTCCCTTATGTCAGTGCAGTAGGAAGTGTTATGTACGCTATGGTTGGTTCTCGACCGGATCTAAGTTTTGCAGTGGGACTAATAAGCAGATTTATGTCAGAACCTGGTAGAGAACATTGGTTAGCGGCTAAATGGGTTCTAAGGTATTTAAAGGGAGCCGCAGGAAGATGTCTTACATTCACTAAGGCACCAAAGTTTAGCATTGAAGGATTTTGTGACTCTGACTATGCTACTGATCTTGACAAAGAAGGTCAGTCACTGGATATGTGTTTCAAGTTTGGGGAAATACAGTAAGCTGGAAATCTGGGTTACAAGATGTGGTGGCTCTTTCTACAACCGAAGCAGAATACATGGCTCTTACTGCGGCTGCGAAAGAAGCCTTATGGCTAAGACGTATATGCAGGGAATTGGGGATGGTTCAAGAAAGTGTCAAGATAAATTGCGATTCACAAAGTGCAATAACTTTAGAAAAGAATCACGTACATCACGAGCGAACTAAACACATAGACACTAAATACCATTTCATCAGAGATGCACTAGAAGAAGGCGGGGTTACTCTATCTAAGATCCATACTAGCAAAAATTCAGCAGATTTTCTAACTAAAGCCTTACATGGGCAAAAGTTTGATCTCTGTTGTGAACTCCTCAAAGTCGTGTAGAAAGGATAATATGGCAGGTAATTGGGTTATCGACTCGTCTCGCAAAAAGGAAGTAAAGAGAATTAGGGCTTAAAACTTTACTTCTTGTCGATAACCACAGAAGCTCAATTAATTAAGAAGGAAATTACCTGCTAGGATATTGCGAGACGGGTGTTTAGTGTAAGTTGGAGTTCGTGCTGAGAAAGAGAATAAAAACCGAGTGTTAAAAATCCAAATGGCTAAGAAAATTTGAGGGAACGTCTTAAACAGTATTAAAGGAGCTGAAGGGAGACGAGTACCTCGGGACATAACCGGAGTTCCAAAGGAGACCACCGGACAGGAAGGCCGGCACACAGAGAAGTCGGCACACAGAGAGGTTGGCTCGTAAACCGAATGTTGGTCACATCCAGAAACGAGGAGTACGGTTTTGAAAACCGGAACAATGACCGGAAAATGTTAAAACCATTGCTCAAGTCAGGCTACAATTCATATCACAAAACAGATGTGTGAGTTAAAGGATACTTACCGGGTTGACTTATTGAAGACATGCATGTCACCGAATCGGGTAGAACCGTGTTCCATTCGTCACCTAGGAAAGAGAAGTCGCGATATATTTCCAAGGAAAGCGAAGTGAAGGTGTTACGGGAGCACCCGAGGTAAAGGAGCTGATATACGGAGCTGGTTAAAGGGATTCGGGAGCCGAGGAGGTGGAGCTTAGATGGAGAACGAGAAGACTGAGATCGGAGTCGATTTTGACGGAAAAGATCGAAGAAACGAGAAGCAGATGCAGGATGACGAATAGAGGAAGAGTCGGAGTCACCGATTGAAGACCCTTGACGAAGAATCGGCTCGACCGTAGACATCGAAGAAAATCGCCAAATGAATCGCCACCGGAAGAGAGAGACTTCTGGTTTATCTTTTTTGTTTCTTGTCGGCGTAACCTAGCTGGAGAAAGAAAGAGTAGAAGAACTATGGGCCAAAGGTGGAGATTATTGAATTAGTGGCCCAAATAGGAGAGACTTCCAGCCCAATTCGAAAACCTGCAAACATGAGGACAAAATCATGTTAAATATCATATGTCTTAAGTATTTTAAGAAAGTCTATATCCAAATACTATAGAAATTAGGAGCTTCTGTAAGGTTATTTAAAAAGATTCTATGGCAACTCCATAGACACACGTTTTTTGCAAGCTATTGAGATCAGGTTGTTTAAAGTTTATAGCACAAATAATAGATTAAATTCTAACAATACCTTAAAATCTTAAAACATCATCTATTTTGAAACAACATAAAACTTTTAAAACATCATCTAAAAAGAAACGGAGAGAGTATATAATAGGAGAGTTTTATCTCTTCCTAAGATGTCCACCTCAGGATCCCACCACAGAAAAAATTTGTTTAGGTAAACAAATATGTGTTTAGGCTTTCAATGACGAATTTTGTGTTTTATGAATTCCTCTCTGAGCTTTTTAATTTACTTTAATGTTCGTCTTCGCATATACAAATAATTTTAAGTAAATGCATAGTCCATTATGCTAAACCCGAAAAATGGTCCAAATAAGTTTTTTTAGTCCGTAAATTTCCTTTTCATTGGAGATATAGGATTTACATCGCGACTCCTTTGAAAAAACAATTACCTTTTTGGTTTCCATAAAGCAGTTTATCATCCTCTAACTCTACATCTCCCCTTCTTTACCCTATTCATTATTAATGGTTTTGAATCGTTACACCTAAGTACGTCCTCCTTATATATACTTCATTTTAAATGCTGGAACCATATATCTCAAATATACCCATCGATTTATCTACACAACGCATATTATAACAACTACTCAAAAATGAAATAAAAGAAGGAAGAAGGCGACGGGAGGCGTAGAATCACGGTGGGAGCGTAAATGATGAAAACGTGGAATAGTGCCATAGGGACGCAGGACACCACCGCCGCGGGCATCAAGATATTGTCTCCATCGGAAGCCATGTTCAGAAGGTAGTGAAAGAGCTGGTAATAGCTCCAGCGAAAAATTCACCGGCTAAACGTATAGTGAAATTTTGAACCATTAGTTGCAGTATAAATATGAACCAAGCCTTTTCATATTCTAGATCTAGAAGTATATACTCTGTCAAAATCGGCCAAATCCTCCTCAGCCCTACCGTCATGGATTACCGGAGCAACCAGTGGTGGATCCCTCTGCCGCATAGATCGTGACATGGTAATTATGGTTGAGTATCAAGTTAAGCCAAACATAACTCTTATTTGAAGTTACGATTTTTGCAATTTGGTGTTTTATTAATCTGTCTCTTAAACTTCTGTGTAGGCTAATATTTGAACAGAAACTACTAGACATAGAAAAAAGCAAGAGTTGATGGCTCAACATGGCACTATATTTTTACGTAACCTTCACTTATGCCAGTTTTATTTTTGTCAAATAGAAAATTTTGCATGTTTAGAATATTTCTCGCTTATCGTGGACCAGCCAAATTAGAAAGGGAACCATGGCAATCAGCATAATCCAGATTAAGAGAGAGAGCACCAGAAGATGCTAAAAGGTGTGCGTGTCGTTGTTGTCAATTAGTTGAAAAGAAATTGATTTATTTCCCCAGTTTGGAATTAATCTATTTTCTGACAGGAACATATGTTTAGGAATGATGAGGGCCATTAACAAATGATACTTGGTCAAATGTTCTGTTTTCAAACCCAGAGAGAAGTAAGTCCCATCTAAATGTTTGGAGTTCATATATTTTCTCTTCCTTTATTTCTTTTGGTATGAATTGTAGTTTTATCCGTAGAATATTGTAACTGGGGCATTAAGATTTTGTAAAAAGAGGGTGGCGAATGTGGTGCCAAGGCTAGCGTGGATGCATGGGGTTCTTGGGATTGAAGAAGCTTTATTTTTGCACAAGCAAGCTTTGATTGTTGTTGTTACCATTTTAAAGATTGTTCATTGTGCATTTGGATCTTTATCAAAGTTTGTTATGAACATATTTTAGTCAATGGTATGAGATGCCTGTGGGATATGTTCAGATCCTCTTTGGATTGTTGGACTCCTTATTTCTTGATGGTGCAACTACTCTTTTCAGAATTTTATTTGGTTGCTAGTAGAATAAAAGAGGGAGTATTAATTAATTTGGGTGGATTTAATTATTTAGTAGAAAAATGTATTTAATTTAAAAACTAACAAAAAAATATTGGGTCCATTGGAAAGGATTCTGTTTTAATAAGAGATATGGGTATCAAATGGTTTTAAGTTTCAAAATGCTTCGTGAAAGCATTAGGTTTTGTCATGTGATGTTTAAATTGATGTGGGAGGTTTAAGTTTAACCATGAAATGACATTGACAATAACAAATTTGGCAACGGTAAGCGAACAATGTTTTCAACTTGATTGGAATGAGTTGTAATTTTATATATATTGGGTGTAAATTTAATACTATATTTTTGATGTAATTATATAAATTTTTGTTGTCAAAATTTGATTGTAGCTTTAAGAAAATGTAAATATTTTACGTGCAAATTTTCTAAACCCAAAAAAGTATAATAGCTGTACGAATATTCTACATCATCTGCCAATCTCACCTTAGTATATGCGGTATATATATATATATATTTTGTTCTCTAAAATTCTGTATATACTAATTGTCTATTACATAAAAACCGTTTAGCCTGAAGAAATGGAAAAGTTCTCCAGGAAGTAATTTACTTAGGACCATGGGATACATAGCCAAAACGTAACAATAGAAAAGAGATTTATATAAGCTATACTTTGTATATTCCTTCTTTTTCTATAACTCCTAAATCACGAATGGAGAGTTCTTCCGATATTAGCGGTTCTAAATTTTGAATAAAACTATATATAGAACAGACAGCTATCCATAAATTCCAGACATGCACCATCGTCTCCAATCTTTCTTCTTCTTCTTTTAGACGTTTTCGTAATCAGAGAAGGCTAATCTCTTTGTTTTTTCTTTCTTGATTTCTTCAAATGCATCATAAGGCTTCGAGCAAAGACACCAACAGCCAGAACTTTCCAAAACTCAAGAGAGTAGAAACTGATCCAGATCCTGACATCTATGACATAACATACGTAGATGTTTCTCCCTCCGTCGGGTCGACTTCTCCTTTATCCAAATCCCCATGGATCGCACATGTCGATCCCACCGACCTCGAACCACCCCATTCGGGGGTAAAGTCCACGGCCTCCCACACAAGAGAACCTAAAAACTATTCACCTAACATCCTCATGGGCTCTCTATTCCGCGAAGAAGGCCATATATACTCTTTAGCCACGTCGGGCGACCTACTCTACACAGGATCTGACTCCAAGAACATTAGGGTTTGGAAAAACCAAACCGAGTTCTCGAGTTTTAAATCAAACAGCGGTTTGGTCAAAGCCATTGTCCTTGCCGGGGACAAGATCTTCACGGGACATCAAGACGGGAAGATCCGTGTGTGGAAAATCTCGTCTAAAGATTCTAACATCTTCCGTCGTATTGGTACCATGCCTGTTTTTCGAGACTACCTCAGAAACTCCATCACGCCTTCTTCTTACTTCAGTTTCATGAGAAAGAACCCGACCAGCACCAGCGCTCAAGGGTTCCGACATGTGGACGCGATCTCGTGTCTCACGTTGAGCGAAGACAAGAAGCTTTTGTATTCCGGGTCGTGGGATCAAACGTTTAAAGTGTGGAGGATCTCGGATCTTAGATGTTTGGAGTCGGTGAAAGCACACGATGACGCTGTAAACGCCGTCGTTTCGGGTTTCGACGGTTTGGTTTTCTCCGGTTCGGCTGATGGTACGGTTAAAGTGTGGAGGAGAGAGGACCAAGCTAAGGAGACAAAACATTTCTTCTCCGAGACGTTGTTGAAACAAGACTGCGCCGTTACGGCGATTGCGGTTGATCAAAGCGCGACGTTAGTTTACTGCGGTTCATCTGACGGAACAGTTAACTTTTGGGAGCGGGACAATAATATGAAAAACGGCGGCGTTTTGAAAGGACATAAACTCGCTGTCCTCTGCCTTGTCGCGGCGGGGAACTTGTTGTTTAGTGGTTCGGCTGATCTTGGGATTCGCGTTTGGAGGAGACCAGAACGTGGTGACGGCAGAGTTGGAGACGGAGGAGGAGGAGGAGAGCACGTGTGTATTGCGGTGTTGAAGGGACATGCAGGTCCGGTGAAGTGTATGGCAGTGGAGAGAGATCAAGAATCGGCTTCCGGTGAAAGACGGTGGATCGTATACAGTGGGAGTTTAGATAGGTCGGTGAAGATGTGGCGTGTCTCGGAAAGTTCACCGCCAATTGAATACCAGTCATCGGATCCCTTTGATGGTCCGACTGAATTAACGGTGGCTCCTAGCTTCTCCGGTAAAGGGTGAATGAACGCCAATCAATAGTTTTTTTTGTATTGTAAACGATATACATTTTTCTTTTCAATGTGGTAAAATATGTTATGGTTTCAAAAAAAAAAAGGTAAAATGTGTTCGTTAATTATTTCTTTCTAACATGATAAAATATTTTCGTTAATTATTTATTTTCTTGTTAATATCATGTCATTTACTTATCGATCGTGTTAGGCATAAATCATTAAGCTAAGGGATAATACAAGTTCTTGCAAGGCTTTCATTTTCATTCGCATTCCCATTCCTAGGTCAGGGAATTTTTGGGTTCGGATTGGGGGTTTTTCAAATTTTCAGATTTTTGAGTTCTTTTTTATAAGGCATATAAATCCAGATATGTTAAGAAAGAATGGGGAACTTGTTTGTATTATTCATTCATAATCGAAGGTGTCCTTTATATATAGAGAATTACAATAGACCGTCATTAGATAAATGGAAAGATAACATTCCTAGATAAGCATGGAAAAGGTAAACATGATCCAACAAGGAAAAGGAAAAGTCTTGGTCGATCCTTATTCATCCAGCCAATGGTATAGTCCTTTTGGTCGGGTGAAATTCCTTTCTGGTCGGACCAATCATATCCATGGTCGAATCCGGTTCGGTCTAATCCGTATTGTTATTGCATCCACATCAATTGGTTCATAACACTCCCCCTTGGATGTTATAATCATATAGAGATCATAATACGTTTGGTATGTTGCCTGGTTAAAACATAACCAGTAAAACCCTTTTGGGATAAAACCACAGTTAGGAAAAATAGTACAACCGTATTACTCCCCTTGATGAATGCACCACTATAGATCTTTCAATCGTCTTATTCCTATCTTGTGTAGCTTTCTGAACGTAGAGGTTGGCAATGATTTGGTGAACAACCTCTTTTGACGTCTACTCCATCATATGGTCAGATATGTTGATATATTGTCTTTGACTAATCACCTTCACGGATTGCACTATCTCTTTCGGATGAGCTATGTAAGTTGCATCGTCTTTATAGGTGATGGTCGATCCTTGGTTAAATCACCATCAACCGTAATGCTTTGATTCATCGACCGGATTGTCTACTTGATTCATGTGTTGTCAATATTTCCGGATGGTTGAATAATATTGCGGCCTTGGTTCGTTTCATTTGACCTCCACGAGGTTGTAATGCCTCCATGAGTAAATACATAACCTGTTTATGATTAGATAAAAAAACTTGCATCTGCAAAACCAATTTACCCCTCTTTGGGTTGGTTATTTTGGTTAGTATAAAACGAACTTAAATCTTTCGTTCCTTGTAAAAGAAATAACGAAGTATATATTTATGGTTACCATTAGTTCCTTAAAACCTTTCTTTACATTTCTTTATCATCAGCTATATTTTAAATTAAGCATACTAATATGCATGCTGATGGATAATGGTTGTGATCAATATATCCATTTGATATAAATATGTTCAGCCATTTTGGCATTATGCACGTTTGGAATTAATGGTTGCCCATATGGCACCTATGGCCAACGACCTTAGCATTCGTGGTCCGGTCTTGTGGTTCAGTGTATACACCACGACCTCCTTACTTATCCACGACTATAATCATTTCTTTCTTGACCGTTTTGGTCTTGTATGGTCGTATGGTCTGCCATAATTATCTCGACCATTTTCCATATGATCGGTCGTACATCGACCATAAATCTCTTGATCGTATGGGCTTTTCCCGTATGCATACTTGTGGCCGTATGATCAGTCCATGTTTGGTTTTCCTGACCTTAATTCTCTTGGTCACATGGTCATCCACATAGGTTTCCCTGGACGTAATCAACTTGGCTATAGGGACCTTGGATAAAGTTGTTACTACGACCGTTTTGGTCAACCACGATCATGTCGATGCCCCTCGACCACAACCATTATGGCCTGTTATGGTCGGCATTGTGGTCATGGTCGAATTCACTTTTACATCCGTTTAGATATGGCCATTTTCTTTTTCTCCATGACCATCTCATATTATAGACCAACCATATAGTACGTAATCTTATGATCCAAATATTATGATCATAATCAATCGATAACTTATATCATTTGGAACCAATCAACTTTTCTTTAAGTTGGTTTATTATATACACAAGGAATTTCTTTTTATAAGAATATATGGAATGTTTTTTTTCTTATAGAACTTCTTTACTTAGTATTATCAGTCGACCATATTTATGCAGCTGCTTTGCATCAATCCATAAACAGCTAAGGAACAAAGTTGTTCTTTGAGAATTTGTAACGCCCCGACCGCCCGCGCTAATGGGCCACCCACGTCCGCTTTCTCGGCCCGTGGGCCCCATCCCGTTTCAACGGTCGGTTCGTTAATTTTCCAAAGGCTCGAAATCATCATTTACTGACCCTGCAATCACACCCGACCTTTCCCGTTGTTTTGGCCTCACTCGTACAGTATCACAATCACTTCCCGATAGGTCACCTATCCTTTCACTACTCCAGCATAAGCACGCTTAACCCTGGAGTTCTAAACGGATGTGTGACGGAAAAAGGTAAGTCAAATTTGGTGACATAGGTAGCCAAATCAATTCTCTTAAGCCTTCCACATATCACAACTCAGGATGTTACAATTCACCCCCTCTCAAAGAACGCAACATCCTCGTTGCACCCCAGACAAGTCTCAAGACGCCTCTCGGGTCAGAACCGAGATGACTAACAGCTCTGATACCACTTGTAACGCCCCGACTGCCCACAGCTAATGAGCCACCCACGCCCGCTCTCTCAGCCCATGGGCCCCATCCCGTTCCAACTATCGGTGCGTTAATTTTCCAAGGCTCGAAATCATTGTTTACTGTCGCCTGCAATCACCACCCGACCTTTCCCGTGTTTTGTCTCTGTCACGCAGTATCCGCGAATCACTTCCGATAGGTCACCCATCCTTTCACTACTCAGCATAAGCACGCTTAAGCCCTGGATTTCTAAACGGATGTGTGACGGAAAATGTAAGCTCAACTTTGTGACATGGTAGCCAAATCAATTCTTTAAGCCTTTCCACATATCACACTCAGGATGTTATAAATTTCTTTTCTCATCTTTATGGTACCTTTATTATCTTTATCCAGTGATTAATATACTGCTTACTACATCATCATTTCTTTCCAGACATTATCAATTTCGAATTGTAGTAGCATCCACCACAGATCTTATATCATTTTTATAATTTGTTCCTTGGTCTCTGTGAGTATCCTAGTGTAATCAAGCCATTATTTAAATGCTTTAAGTAGGAATATGAATACCTTAGATCATATGGTCACATCCTATATCTCATGATTTCTTTATCTCAACAAGATCCATTTATCCACTGGTTTATCAGATGACGTTATATGGCCAATACGTCCATCTTTTCTATAGATTCTTTAAATCTTTATTTAAAACCCCACGTTTTCTTTAAACCTTATATTTATGAGTACTCACACGTGGGTTTATGATCCTCGCTTTACATTTTATATTCAAGTGCTACCTTGTATGCGCTATGTATATCATTGGTATCGATACCCTTTTCTGCGTTCCATTGTATTCCAGACATAACATAATTGATTGCAATATTATGACCTTTAATATAATGGTCTTTGGCGTCCCAAATCACCTTAAGTACCATGGTATGGTGTTTGGCGTCCCAAATTTTATTGTATGGTATCTTATAATTTTGGTCGACCATTTTCTATGTCTAGGATGGTTTCCTTTATGACCTAGGGAATTTATCATTTTATGCACCTTTATCTTTCCTTCCGAGGTTCCTTTATCTTATGGAACATATTGGTCTATCTTTATATAGTCTCTGTAGCAACTTGATTGTGTCTCTTCTAGGACAATAAATTCGTTTGGTGCAAGCTGGTATGACTTAGTCATTCTTTTTTATTTTGGGTCATTGTGTCTGGCATCTAGTTTTGCTAGATTTTGTATCATTTGGACGTCTTAAATCATTTTTTCTAGTCTGAGGATCTTGCCAAGACAATGATGGTTAATACCATTCTCTTTTTCTATTTACCAGCTTATATTTTTCTCCCCTTTAATGTTGGATGATCAGATTACTTATCTTTTGTAATCTGTGTTCTTGGCCACTAATTAGATCACCCATGTTTGGCTCAAGAAATTTTAAAATCGTGGGAGAAAGACATTTTTTCATCCAACATATATTCTCATTCTCAATCCTCTTCTGAGGTTTCATCTTAAGTGGCACATATGTCTGTGGTGGTATATTCAGATTCTCTTACGATGGTTTATGTATATGTCTGGTTTATGACCTTAATCTGAGATGAAAATATCTATCCTCACTTATATGACCTGATACATATTAATCTTAAACATGTAAATTCATGTGTCCTCAAGCATTAGGTAGTGGCCTTTATATTTGAAAGAATTCGGCCAAGTCTACTATGGTCATAGACCATGTCACACGAATTTTAGTATGTTCATGGATCACGATTTGTCCTCACTCCCCCTCATGGACATACTATAATCACGTGGTGCTTGGGAAAATAGAGCCTAATGAGTTTCCTTTGTGCACATGTTACACAAAGTGAGATTTTATGGGATAACTCTTTGTGCCTTTTGTAATATTTTCTTTGCATCACGTTTGGACTTGGATGGCTAATCCAGTCAATACCATAAAGTGTATAATTTTCTTGGGTATACATGATACCATGGCTTTTGCCTTTATCATATTGATCCTTAGCATAGTCTAGATCAAAGTATATAGGTATAGTCTTTGACCACTTTTCTCATAAGGCTTTAGGCAATTTTCTTATAATCTGAAAGGAACTTTTGTTTCCTTTTCCCATTGGTTCAATGTGGAAACCATCCATACTCAAGTCTTTATAACTCAATGGATCTTTTATTGGGTGAATAAATTTGTGCCCCTTTAAGCAATGCTTTTTGCCGTGGTCTATATTAGATTGACTATCCTTTTATTTTCATTTATCAATCAATAACACATAAATGACATTCATGGAAATGACATTATAGAAATGAATCATAGAAATGTCAAACACCAAAACAAGTTTTAATAAAAACGATCAACGATTACAGATGTCGAATTTATTTATCATCCTTGAGACAATCAAAAGTCTCATATTATAGTAAATCATCCTTATCATGATCAAAATCGTTTTCATCATCTTGGACTATCATGTGGGCTTCAGAATTCTTTCCCTTCAAACTTTCTTGATATAGATCACATAAATGTTGGGAGTCCTGCAAGTCTTTACCCAATGACTGCTCATTCCACACCTATGGCACACTGATTTGGTCGGCTGTGAGGGTTTGAAATGATTCCCTCGGCCTCGTCCATTTCTTCGACCATACGAGTTATTCTGGACTCTATCTTGGCCATTATCTCGACAATAAGGGCTGCCTCGACCGCGGCCACGTCCTGACCACCTACAGCCTCGACCGTGTGGATTGTTAGAATGGACGTGGTTCGCCTCACTATCAGCATTATGTGCCTCAGGTAATGGTGTGGATCCTGGAGGTCTCATTTCACTGTTTCTCATTAATAGTTCATTGTTCTGCTCAGCAAGGAGCAAACAAGAAATAAGATCAGCATAATTGGTGAAGCCTTTCTCATGATATTGTTTTTGGAGCAACACATTGCTTGTGTGAAACGTGGAAAAGGTTTTCTCTAGCATATCCTTATCCGTAATCGTTTCCCCACACAGTTTCAATTTTGAAACGATCTTAAACAGTGCGGAATTGTACTCATCCACAGACTTAAAGTCTTGGATTCTGAGGTGTGTCCAATCATAACGAGCTCTGGGTAAGATCACCGATCTTTGGTGATCATATCTGATTTTCAGTTCTGTCCAGAGTTCGAGAGGATTTCGACTATCAAGTACTGATCCTTGAGACTCTCGGCCAAGTGATGTCTTATTATTAGTATGGCTCGGTATCTATCATTCTCATTGACATTATTGTCATCTATTATACTTTCATCGAGTCCTTTAGACTTTAAGATGATTTTGGTATCAAGCGCCCATTGGAGGTAATTATCTCCAGATAGATTAAGGGCCGCATATTTCAAGTTATTGATTTTCGACATCTTAACCTTAAGTAGGGTTGAACGGTCCACCAAGATTGGTCGCGGGTTGTAGGACGGATCGAGAGCTGGTCGGAAGTGAAGGGAGCTATCGGGTGGAACTTAGGTATGTATTGGGTGGTGCTGGTGATGGTTTGTGGGTCGGATGGAGTTGATCGCATATAGGATGGTGATTGTGGTGCTTACCGGGTGTACATGGATCGCAGGGTGTCTGTATATGTGCTTACCGCGTATATCGGGTTAGTCTCGTTTAGCCGGGTGATCGTGTGTGTCTCTTATCGGGTGTTCTAGGGCCTTCTCGGGTGCACTCAGGTTTTCTGTTGGACGTCTGGTGTGTATCGGCTGCTGCTTGTGGTCGTATGTCCGTGGGTTAGCCGATAAACTTCTATCGGGTGATTTCGTGTGCGTCGGCTGGTTCGCGGTGTGTGTGTACGTGGATCTGGTCTTATCGCGGATGGTAAGTACCGCGGGTGTGTGCTATTGCGGATAGTGCTTTCTATCGGGTGTTGTGGTTGTCGCGGGTAACCTCTGTGTCGGGTGTAGCCGATTGATCGTCTAGGGTTTATGTGGTGGAGAGAGATTGAATCGATGAGAGGAGATGAAGATTGATGGTGGTTTCTGGTGAAGCTTTTTGTTCTTGACGGTTGAGTATTAGGGTTTATGAATTTTGAGTATAGCTTAGGGTTTATAAGAGACGTATCGTGCTGATAACGTGTTAAGAAAGAATGGGAAACTTGTCTGTATTATTCATTCATAATCGAAGGTGCCCTTTATATATAGGGAATTACAATAGACCGTCATTAGATAAATGGAAATATAACATTCCTAGATAAGCATGGAAAAGGTAAACATGATCCAACAAGGAAAAGAAAAAGTCTTGGTCGATCTTTATCCATCCAGCTAATGGTATATTTTTTTTTGGTCGGGTGAGATTCCTTTCTGGTCGGACCAATCATATCCATGGTCAAATCCGGTTCGGTCTAATCCTTATGGTTATTGCATCCACATCAATTGGTTCATAACAAGATACTCAATTATTTTTAAATCGGTTTGATTAATAACAATTCATGTTAATATAAAATTTATTAACTTTACCAATATTCATTTTGTAATCACTTCAGATTCATATATTTTTAGATAACCTATAAAAATAAATATGAGATTGAGTTTGTAAAGTATTTATTTTCGGATATCATATCAAATCAAATATAGATTTGAGTATTTAAAAGACTTATGTTTTGAAAATTTATTTCACATACTGATTCAAGTCTCTAGATTATAGTTTTCAAGTTATTCAAAAAATTTGGGTTATGAAAGATTTATTCAGATTTGGTTAATAACAGTTTAGGTTCAGTTTAAATACACTTTTAGCAATCTACATAGAGTTTTGCGGTTTAGGTTTGATTCGAAAGCTTAGAGCATCCACATTAGTGAACCTCCCCCTTCACGATTTCCAATGTGAATTTTATAATTTTTTATTTATTTTCTGTTTGATTATTATTTTTTTAAAAAAAAATAAAATTAATCAACCAACCAATCGTGGGCCGCCACGTGTCGTGGAGCCCGCCAAAACAGTGTTGAACCCGTCTCTTACCACTGAATTGGGTTCAACACTGTTTCAATATTTTTTTTTTTTGAAAAACGTGTGAACCCCTCCCTTGAACCTCTAATGCAGATGCTCTTATAAGTTTGGTTTTTGCACAGCTTACCCATTCCTAGTGAAAGATAATATCAGTTTTGAAATTATTTATCTTTCTATCACACGAAGTATAATATACGAAAAAAACGTTCATATAATTATTTTTGTTCAACACGTTTCTATGAATATCTTTATAAATAAAGTTGAGTTTGGTCTCTCCTTATAGTGCCATCTCATCATTTAGTATGGAGCATTTTAAGACACGTGGCAAACTCTCTTAACATGAAATAATGTTTTATCGATGATGGACTTAAACATAACATTTTTGGGTCAACAATTACATTCTCAAATTGGCCCATAATTATTTAGGGTATTCTTTCAATGATAAAGAAAGCCGTCTCTCCTTTCTGATTAACCCATTTCCTATATGTTTTCCTTCCTCTATGATGCGTTTAAGAAACCTCTACACTAATGGTTTTCATCAACGATCGCCACTACATAATCTTCAATGTCTCTTCAATGTTTCTTCACAAACCTCTTTTTATTTCTTACAGATTATTTAAACCACAAAAGCATTGTTAGATCCTACGAGAATGGCTAATCAACAACTTCATTTATTTGAGCTCAGGCTGGTCGTTGCAGGCAGAGTGTTCTTAGCCGCGTCCTTCGTATTTGCGAAGGCGAAATGATGGGTGTTGATCTTCTTTTCGTTGATGAAAAGGTAACAATAGTTACATTATTTAGTTTTATAGACACTTCCACATGCAGAAAAATTCACGCTAACCGATTACCTTTTATTCTGACAGTCAACTATGATTAAGGCTTCAATCAATTTTCACCGCTCAGTACCTTCAAAAATATCCTCGGAGAAGGATGGCTTTATGAGCTTAGCCTCATTGATCTGTTGCGCCTATTCGATTCACTGGCTGAACGAACTTAAAGTTAGCAGAGAGCAGGAACTAAATATTGATGGAGCTATTTTGATTCCGCAGTTACAACCAGTTGACGTCGTTGGCTAATATACAAACACAAATTTTCCCGTTATGTTTCACTGAACACATTCGATAACCCTTTACTTCAAGTTTTCAACCTTCTTATGATTTCCTTGACCAACTATAATCCAAACGTTTAATTCCATATATTGTAGGTGAAGTGATTGGAATAAATACGACTTACAATAAAGAAACACAGACTACTCGACCTGTTATGACAAACATCCACATTCACAGGTCAGACCTTTGTACCGCCTTGATGTTGTTATACTCTCAAAAGTAAATTATTGCTTCCATCCATTTAACTTGGTTTTTATTATACACTTCTACCACGCAGTTACAAAATGGTGTGTGTTTATGTTTTCAATTGTCTTGCAGTGCAACTGCATGTAAAATTAGACGTGGGTTGTTTTGAGACAAATGTCATTGTTGTGACAAATTAATCCAAAAATGGTTGGAGGCATAGCTATGAATACCTTATTCTATATGTTTGCATATAGTCATTTACATAAGCGTTTAACAAGAACCATTTATTTGCAGGTCGACTCTTCCTAAATTCAACTTCTTGAACACATTTCTACTTCGACAAGGAGAGTAACGTAGGTGTCAGTTACTTGAAAGTGTTAGGATATAGGCATTGTCTCTGATTTTGAATTGTCAATTTGAAATTGTTTTCACTCACCTTACTCTTTCCTTTACTTAGGATGTTACAGACTAACGACATGTCGTCCTCTACTTATAAGCAATATGGCGGTGTCAAGAATATTGAGTCAATAACACTATCGGAGCTAAATGTTTATTTGCTGAGTTCGCCCCCGAGGTTAGCCTCTATCGTACCACTCTTCTCTAACTCTATTTTAAGTTTCATGGCTCTAATTGATACATTTGTAGACCATTTGCAAAATGCACAGTTTCCATGCACTGGGGAAGGTTATTGAACTAAATGGTCTCCGTGCAACCACCAAGATGCCTACTGAGGAGTCACAAGATGATGATGTTGGACACTCTGCAAAGAAGGCACCACATGAGAGTCCATGACACTGTTTTAGACTTTCAAAGATCACAGTTACTCTACTGTCCTTTAAAAAAAAATTGTTGCATCAATAAGTTCTAGACTTCAAGTTCAAGTCTATTGTGCGGTGTTTTCACTGTTTAAACTGAGTTTATTATCTAAAAATTGTGAGAATGGAATATCTTGAAGCACAAGCTTACAAATTCCACCGCATCGTATCGAAAAGTTCATATGTTCACTTGGAAATTTATACACACAGTTTTCAGCCCATTTAACAACAACTAAAGCCTGTAAATAAATATTTTAAAAAGATACAAACCACCAGTATCATACGCTTCACACAACACTAACGATCTGAGAGATAATTTTAATATGACACACTAAGTTATTTGATCAGAACTTATTTATAAAAAAACCCGCATCATAGCAATATTTGGTACTGTAAAGTATAGACTACATATCTTTTTGTTTTCACGGTCTCCTGCAAATTCTAATATTTCTTACTAACACAGCTGTACAAGGCAGCAACACCACAACGCCATAGAAGGTGATACCAGACAATAACCACTCCTACTTTGTTTTCCAACTAATTTGGCTGAGGGAAGAGGAGGTTAGGACATTAATAACCGTTTAGTCAATCACCTTCACAATCTAGACACAAAAAAAAATTCATAAACAAGACAACATAGTTATATAATCTCTTAACAAATGTTTATTGTTAAAAGGCAGGCTCACCAATTTTCAAATCAAACATTTTAAAAACTGTGTAACTAAAATTCAACCACAATAATAGTTAAAGAAAAAAAATATTAAGAAAATAATAGGTGAAGAAAATTTTAAACAACATAAACTAAAAACAATTACGACATTGTTACTACAACGATTAATAAATAAGTAAAAAAAAATTTTTTTTGAAAAACACATGGTTTCTTGAGATGTAATAAAAACTCAAAAGCATAGGAAACACCCAAAATCTAAAGTTGATATGTTAGCGGCTACCAATGAACCATCTCAACACAATAGTGACTGCATAACACACACTTAGCCACCCACAAACAAAAACCCTCTCCCACAAAACAAATCCAACCGAATGCATACAAACTTATGAAACATAAATTTGAAACAACAAAACAAATAACCCGCGCGAAGCGCGGGCAAACCACTAGTATTGCATAAAATAGCATTTTCTATCAAAAAACATGAAAATTTAGTCCAAGAAAAGTTATATATGTTTTCCTCACAGAATTAACAAATTAGCAATAAAATCGTTATTTTAAGTTAAAACTTTATAAGACGTTTTGAATATTTTGAGGATATAGATTCCTTAAAGTTGTATAGAGTAATATTTAATAGTAAGATAATGATATATCAAAACTTAATTAATTTATATGGACATTGAAGCCATTGTACAACTTTAAGGAATTTGGACCAAATCAAATGTTCCAGTGCTTTTAGCTGAAAAAAAAACTATCATACTCCTCTCCACAAATGAACTACATAAAACTTTATTTTAATGAGAAATTTAGTAAAAAACCACGAAACCAATTTTTTTCATAATTACAAACCTACATAGGATATTTCGTGGATCGTCCAGAGTCGACCCTTAAAATTCGAATCTCTATCGATAACTTCCAAAAAATTAATAAGACTTGGTGTAGCTGTAAAATTTGATGTAACTGTAAAATTTAGTAAAAGTTCAACTTTATATTTTTCACTGTCTCACTTTTACTTTTGCAATAATTTATTATGTTTTTTTGGACACATGTGTTTTTATAGATACATTTATTGGAGTTAAAATAAACAAAGATTAGTTTATAGAGAAAAAAAAGAGAAATTACATAATGTAGATTTGTTTTACAAAAATTTAATAAATATAGATAAAAATTACACGAGCAGTCAAATGAATTTGATTGCATAAGTCCCAGCTGCACATTTCTAGAAACAACGATCGCATATCCACTGTGTTCTTGATCCATCTACATAGACTACAAACACTAGTTCTATTATTCTGGAGCACCAACAATCATATGACACGCCGGGATCTATTATTTCCAATAGAGAGATAAACATCTCAAGTTTATCGTAACCCCAATGGCCTGAGAGTGCCCAACTAGTGATCATGTTATACATTTGATCAATATATTCATGAGTAAAACCATGATAGGTGTGAACCAATCCTCTATCATCAACACTAAATACTAAGTTCATCATACCATCTATATATTTGGCCAACAAGCATCCTCTCTCACCAGCAAGATGATTTCTTTTCCCTTCCTTCATCAAGTAAATGGAGGATGAAAACTCATATATACCTCGCAAGTAAATGGTCTACGGATTACCCAAATGGTAGCACTTAAGCCTGAATGTTCTAACAACATTGATCTCATATATCCATTCATTCATGAAAATGGGATTTGTAGATCTATAAAAGTAGTCTTCTCTTCCAATTGCATTGAACCCGGGGAAGGCAATTCTTGCACTGCCAAAGTCTCAGAAATTGCTTGTTTCTACGTTAGAGAGAATCTTATGAAGCATGGAATAAGGAGAAAATCCAAGTTCAATTTCGCTATGTCTCCACATAATCTGTAAAGATGGTTAGAAGAAATGAAAATATTAATTATAAGGTTAATTTAATTGGAAAAGATGATAAACTCTTAAATTTAATGATCATCTTACCCAACTACAAGTAGCAGCTTCTCCATTTAAGTGTGATTTGATGAACGTTCTTGGAAAGACACAAATAGTAACTGCAACAATCGCCAATAGATAATCAGCATGATATTTGAATAGTATAACTTTAAACTACTTGGTAAAACTTTAATTGATTAAGATTGTATAACTATGTAGAACTAAGTAAAATATTTAATTGATGCTGATTATAAGACATTGATCAACTTATTAAAACTTGGATTAAACTGTAATGAAGAGATAAAATAAAACGGTTATTACTCAGAGAGAATGAAAATGGTAATTATAAGGTTGATTTAATTAGAGAATGTAATAAATCTTTGAATTTAGTGATCCTCTTGCACTTCTCCATTTAATTGTGATTTGATGGACATACGCAAGTAGTAACTGCAACAGTCGCCTGTGTTGAAGATAATCATCATTAACCTTGATTCTCTCTCTTCTCGCTGTAATGACATAAAATTTAAATCCCACTAAATCATCTCTTTCTCGAAACCCCTCATTCTCACCCACTAACATTTCTCTTCAATGATCACCAAAAGAAAAGCAAAGAAACTACTCATCATCTCTCAAATATGGCACACTACAATATGCTTGGTGAAGTTGTATATAACGATATGATCAAGGCATGGTTTAGCGAAAGTACTCATGATCCACTCATTTTATTCATGTGTTACCGGTGGTTGATCCAACTGGATTTATATCCTAGCGGATGAATGTAAGTGTAAAAACATCATCTCTCAAGTATCTAATAACATGCAACAATGCAAATTAAAATTTTGATACTTAAAATTTATTTATGCGGGGGAGCCAAGATGAATATGACCATTAATGAAGTAACTTTAAAGAGATTTAGAGGCCTAGAGAAACAAGAGGGAAAGTAGGTGGAAATCTTTCTGGTAGAAGTTGGTCGTGCCTTTCCAGGTTTCAAAGCAAACAAACTCTCCATTCAGCCTAACTGCTTCGTGGTATACTAAAGTTCACATCATCAATCCTCTACACAATCGGCATTACATGGAATTCAAGAGTATTCAGAAATCCCTCACATCAGCAACATGGACATAAATTATCCCATATGAATGCTAACCACAAGAATATATTTCAGATATGTAGATGTAAGTAAAAAAAGCGAAAACACCTATGTGGTAGATATAATGGAGTGGACATGGAAGCCCATTTTGATGACCCTACAAGGCCAAAGATGGTGTTTTACATTAGGGATAACATGGAAGTACAAAGAAACATATGATCACAGCCAATGTTTACATTAGTGTATTGACACACTATTCATATAGTGAAAGTCCGATAAAATGTGTGGCAACTGTAGGTCATGCTTATGCCTTCTGGGATGGGTTTGAAAGTATGAGGGATTGTGGACATGTGATTGTGGTCCTTAATATGTGGAGGATATGCAGGTTTATGAGTAAGTGAATTATAATATGTGTTTAGTTTTAAATGTGTTAGTTGAGTAAATGTTTCCTAAGCTCATTTATACAGCTTATTTTGGTGATGTTGAACTATAGCTTGAGACCGATGGTGGATTATTTGACTTCTGATTCAATTCGCGTTTGGTGGAGGTTGAGGAGTTCAGATGATCACTCAATAACAATGGCCCTTATGTTCAGAGGCACAGGGCTATGAAGTCTTTGTAAGGTTTTATCTTATGTATTAATGTTGCTGAAACTTGTTAGTATGTTTGTGGTTTGTTAAACTTTTGTAATTATCCAACTTCGTAAAATCTCAAAAAGACTTGAATTTAGTTTTTGTATAAATAGGTCAAAATTAGAGTAACTTGAAATTAGTGTTTGTATAAATAGGATAAATAGGTCAAACTTTGGAAATTTTTTTAATTGTCAAACTTCGTAAAACTTAGAATAACTTGCATGCAGTTCATGTTTGTATAAATAGGATAAATAGGTCAAGCTTTGGAAAGTTTTACTTTTGTAGTTTTCCAACTTCGTAAAACTTAGAATAACCTGAAGTTCGTGTTTGTATAAATAAGTCACGTTTTGGCAAAGTTTTACTTTAGAACTTGTCCAACTTCGTAAAACCTAGAAAAAAAAAGATAAAGTTTAAATTTTTCATTAACTCTTGTACATCCAGATTCCTAGAGATACAACGGAAATGGGAGTAAGACTACCTCCTAATATCATTATCTTAGGCCTAATTTTGGGACATTCACTCCTTATTGTTGCTTTGAGAACTTGAACTTCTTATTCTAGCATTCTAATTTGGTAGTCCAACTGTTGTATTTCTTCGGTGAAAGCTTCATCGACCTATTTGAAGACGTGATTTTCGTCTATAAGCTACAACATTATGTTCAAAAAATTTATAAGACAACTTAAACGAATAAGGAGCCCCATTGAGACACGACCGAAAAGTATAAAAATCTGCACATAAAGATAAAAAGATGTACCTTCAGTTGAACCGCATAGAGACACTGATAATACCGGCGATATAGGTTTGGAGTGGATTTAGAGAAGAGCTCGATGATACCCACCCCGCACCAACACTTACTCGGTATTCTAGGAGTTCTTACTCGTGTCTGACCATCAGTCGTGGAAGAAGAGACGGACATCTAGCTCTTTCGGGGTTTGAGTGAGAATGGGGTTTAGCGAGAAATGGGGAAGAGAGGAAATGTGGTTTGAGAGAGAATGGGAAAACCCTAAAAAAGATTTAATACTCGACTTTGACGATTTTGGCTGTTGGAGGGAAATTTTGAAAAATTGTGCAGAAATGTTTTTCCAAGGCTTTTCGAAAACACGTGGTTGAAGTTTTATAGAAAAATTCAAATTTTACTTTTCAAATTTTTAGATTTATCTTAGTTTTACAGTACTTGAATGACTAGTTTTTATTGTTATAGCAATTATATTCTGTTTCTTAAATTCCTTTATCATGTCATCATGTAAATATATATTGGATTTCATGAAATATATAAGTTTTGTAATGTAACAAGGTGAATATTAAAGAAATATCTATGTGAAAACAATGTCTTTGCATGACTTATTAACAGTTTTGAAATTTTTATCTTCAAATTTGTAATGTAACAAGGTTAATAATTATGATTAACTCATAATATTATACATCAAATACATGTTACATAATAAGGTGAAAATATTACACAAATAATATTCAGGTAAATTTGATTCCAAACACCCAAGATCAAAAAATATTATCCATACAAATTTGGCGTAGTCTCACCTTGTTGTAGTTGATTTTTTTTTTTGTATGATTCATGCTTGTTCGGATGAGATAAACTGACAAGTGTTAATATCATCAATGGAGTTTAAATTTGTCAACAAGATTTTATTTTCTTCCTCCATTTCTTTTAAAGCTACTTTTTTTGCTTTTGCATGCGTAATTGAACCATCTCATAATTCTTTTTCCTAGTTGATGCACTTTCTTTCCAGAAATTTAGAATTTCTTTATTTAATGAAACCAAAGTATCCATAGATGAGTTATTACCTTCAGCAAGTTTCCTTTCGATTTTTGCTTTCTTCGATCCAATAGGACGTTGTGATGAATTTGAACCACCATCATCACTGTTTTACTTGATTGAAAAAAAATCCAGGAGATTGTGATGATGGAGAACCGGCGGTGCCACTCTCAGTATTCGTAATACCGATATTGACATTGTCTGAAAACTTTAGAATATCTTTCATCAATATCCACACATGATCAAAAAAAAAATTAGTTTTGGATTTTGCACTAATAATTTATTTGCTTTCTCCCTCTACAATTTTTTGAAACAAAAAAAAAACTTGATTAAATATAAAATCAATAAAATAAATAAATAACACATATAAATTTAATTTAAACTTACAATATCTTTTTCCATTGTAGATATTTGTTATTTTATCTCATAATTTCTTGAGACCTTGATTGTTGCTAGTAATGAGATCTTGTGATATCTCTAAATAGACATGACTTAACAACTCATTTTTGTTGGTTGAATGATGTGCCTCTACTTCTTTCCATTTTTGTATACAAGAAAAAAATATGAATGAGTGTGATTTTTCCATTTAGTAAGGTTTATTATTTATACACAAAAAACGTATAAGAAGCCAAATGAATGAACATAAATCACTTTTGGGAGTTATTTTATCTATTTAATATGGTTGGGGGTTAGATTGGAAAATGACAAAGTTTCATTTAATGGTTGCTGAGACATGAAATCTATTGAATGACACATTGAATGGTGTAGATCAATTGAATATGGTTAGATGTTGGGTATGGTTGGAGGTTGGACACATAGTTTCTTGCTTCTTTATAAAATTTAGTGATTATAGTTAATTATAAACAATATTGAGGACTAAAAATATAATATGTAAACTTTTTAGAGTAAAGAGCACATTGGAATAAAGTTTCTCCTTTAAAATAAAGTTCCTTGTTGGAGATACTCTTACGGGTATAACTACAATATGTAAACTTATTTGTACAAACATAAAATACAATTTCACCAAGTCTTACAACGTTTCCCGTACAATAAAAAATATCAAAACTGAAAGGTTACAACCTACTTTCTTTTACGTTTCTTTTGTGAATGTTCTTGTGTTCCTTGCTTTTCCATATCCATTCTCACTATCACTCTAATTCCTACCATATGAGCTATCTTTCTCAACTTTTGATAATTGCTCGGTTATTGAAACTATTACCAATTCTTTAATGTCCTCTACATGCAAAATACTTCTTCTTTGCTCTTTATCCACTAATGTTAAATAAACAACACATCTTCATCATCCAAAATATATTGTTGCCTATTAGGTTTTACTACCAGTGGAATGTAACTAAAATTCATCATCTTTGTAAACGGATATATCCTCATCTTCCTGCATATCCTCTCCTTCAACAACGAATAAGTGATCTCATTTAATGATGTCTTAAACAACAACGAATAAGTGATCTCATTTAATGATGATGTCTTAAAGGATATAGCATACAAACGACCATCGGTTGGAATCCATTCATAATCATCTCCAGACTTCCAATAGTGTCCATCATAATAAAAGTGTAAGTTTGTAGAAGAAGAACACATTGCATGTAATACAAAAAAACCAATTAAAGTTAAACCTTGTTATACAGTTATACCATTAAAGTTATACCTAGTTATATTGTTATACTAATAAAGTTATACTAAGTAATACTTTGTTACACAGTTTTCTCAGTAACTAAGTTTTACAGTTTTACCGTCTAAATCTAACCAATTTTTACCAAGTCTCACAGTTTTAGTTATTTTTCCTCTTCAATTCAAAATAATAATCAGCTTTGATTCCCAACAGTCTATCATTTCCTTATTATACTAGTTGTCGATTATCCAATTCCCTAGTAGACAAACTATCCAAACTTTCTGATCATCAATTAGTTCATTGTGAACAAATGGAAATCTTCTACCTAATATCACAACTACAAATCTTGTAAATTTGTGTATGGTTTTACGACGATTTAAGATACAGACCAAGAGAATGTCTTCCCGGAAGTTGAATTGAGCTGGGTTGAAAATCAATAGATCAATGATCCACGCAAGGAAATGACGAGTTTATTTAAACTTATATCAATCTATGAAAGCGAGGGAAACCCGACGGAGGAAAAAGAGATGAAGAAGGAATGAGCATGTTCTTGCTGGGAGAGAGAAAACTTGGAAAGAGAGAGAGAGACGAGAACGAGTGGGGCAGTTTCAACATTAACCATGAGTATGAAGAATATGAGAATTGATAAGAGTATGATAGAATAAATTTTGCCTCATTAAAAGAATCCGAAATTATTCTTCACTTGAACCATTTAATAAAGAGAGAGTTGTAGAACCAACAAGTCATAAGTATCTACATCACAAATAAATTCTTCTCTTTTCTCTTCATTTTTACTTCTTTTTCTTCTTTTTGACATTTTTTATATTTTATAGGAAAAATCCAATAAAAATACCCCAACTAAATTTCATTAAGCTTTTTAATATTCAATTTTTTTTCGTTATTCAGTTTAATACCTCAACTAATTATTTTTTCTCATTTAATATACAAACTCTTAAACTATGCCCCATTTACTACCCAAAAATTATTGATTTTAGTTAAAATACTAATAAATTTTAAATGAAACTTAAAAAATCTCTAAAATTTACAAAAAACACTCTCAAAAATTCTAATTTGAAAAATAAAAGTAACTAAGTTTTTTTATAATATTAAATTTTTTACTAAAATTTTAAAATTTTAAATATTTAATTTAGTTTGTTTTCTGAAAAATTAATTTTTTTTACATTCAAAATTAATTTTAAAAATAAAATAAAAAATCAGATAATTTATATACCTTCTTTCCTAAAGATTAAAAATAAAATTAGAAAATGTACATATTTTCTCTTAGATTTTGGAAAAAATTCAATTTGATTTTGAAACTTAGTAGTATTTTTAATTAAAATAAATAAATTTTGGGGTATTAAAGTGGGCAGACTTTTAAAAGTTGGTATATTAAAATGACCAAAATAATTAGTTGAAGTATTGAACTGGGTAGCGAAAAAATTTAGGTATTCAAAAGCTTAATGAAATTTAGTTGGGATATTTTTATGGAATTTTCCTTATTTTTATACTTGCTAAGAAATGGTGGAAGAACTTCCAATGCCGCATGCCCTAAGTATTCATCCAAGTGATGCTGGTGATCTTTTTGATACACGGAAATGGTGAAAATAAAGTTCGTTTGAATTTTTTTAATTTAATTAGCAGTTTTTGTCATTAAATTAAGAACAATTTTCTCAAATAGTCATTTTTAAGTTTTTGTCACCAAAAATAGTTTTAAAAAAAAATTAACCGAAATAAACTTTTATTTTATTCTTTTTAATATTTATTTCTTATTTTTTAAAATTTTAAACTCACCTCCAAAACTCCATCCCATAACTTTAGATTAGTTTAACCTTAGGTGTGTAAATGTATATTTACATCTTTTAATAAATTTTATTTGGTCATTTTTCTCCATAAAATCTAAAAAATCTATTGTTGTGACAAAAAATTTCAGGTCTATCATATGGTATTTATATTAATTTAATTTGCATTTAATAGCATGTTGATTATCCTTCCGATCTGACGCAGTAGAGTTACAATCTACGTAATCGCCCAGCTTAATTATAATAAAGCCCCAACTAGTAATCTCATATAACCCCACATGCGATAAACGTCGGTGTTTTTCCAGTTAGGATTTATAACAAAATTAATTCATGATAATATAGAATCTTGATGTAATAGAGCTAAAGAGTAGATACCAAAACAAGATATTGATTTTGAAACTTTGTAAACCAGAAACCACCACATGTTGGTGTCGTAACTTTCTCTATTTTTGTAATATGATAAATTAAAAGTATGAGATGCATGTTGACCATCAAAAAGCCTTTGTTTTGTTAAACAACCCATTTTCAAACGAAACACATAAAGTTGGTTCTCATAGCCTTTTTAACCATAACAGAAAGTTACCTATATAACTCTTTTTTTCCCACAAAGAACACCAAAACACACAAATTCAGAACACTGAAACCATTTTATGACAATGAACAAAGCTAGTTTCCTCCCTTTCTTCATATTGTTGTTCTTTGGATCAGGGGAGTAGCTAGCCAAGGAGACCAAAACGCCTTAGCTGCGTCATTTGGTTTTGGCGATCGTACTGGACGCTGACAATTAGCTAATAGTCCTACTAATGGCAATTGATTTCAACCATCCCGTGGAAATCCAAACCCGGCTGTTTACCAGTGGTCGTATTATAGCTGATATCGTTGCTAATTAATAAAAATATTCTCATCTGAAATATAAACTGATATTTCATTTTTATAATGATTATATTAACGTTTATTTTAAATGTTGTTTTGTTGTTTATACGAGAAAAGTTTAGGGAAATAAATTATTCAGTTCCATATCTAGAACCGACAACTATCTAATTTCTTTTGTTGCAGCTCAAGCAAGATTAACACAAAACTCCTGAAACTTTTATGAGATGTTAGCCATATCAGGGACCAACTAATATTTCCTTGATTCTATCAAATATATATATTCTTAGTCACGACTTTCTAAAAATATCCAACATAACACTTGACTATTGGGCTGATATAGCCAAAGTGGAAACACGTATACATTATTCCTTGCAACTTCACATTATGATCAGTCATCATACTAATATTTTTGGATTTCCTACAAACAAATATCTAAGTAAAAATGTGATGTATCAGTCTTGTGTAAAATTGATAAATGGGATTTAGGACGGCGAGGCGTGGTGTGGGAGGGGAGGGATATTGGCATGTGGACCAACCTAAAGCCCTTTGTACGGAGCGGTCAAACCATGTTTGGGACCCGTACCATCCCAGCTAAGTTGTTAATCTCCTTATTGCTGACAAATTCGTTACTCTTTTCTAATCTTTTTCACCCTCGTGACTTTGACGAATCTTCTTTGTAAATTACCTATATTGAAAAGTTGTAGATTTCTCTCTTTTGAAAAGATGTGAGGTTCTTTTTTGGTTATATATGCAGAACCGTGTCTTAAGTGTATGGTCGAAAAAGGTCAATTGTCTAGAGCCCCAATATTTCCTATGATTCTAAGGCCCCCAATTTCTTAAGATAATGGTTAAAATGTTACTTAGCTTATGCCCCATATATATATTCAGAAAGTGATATGTTTTTCCCTTAATTAGTCTTATGTATAAAAACATACATAATCACTTAAAATTTATAAGGCATCCATATTTATGTCTTCTAGAATTTTAATAGCTTTTCAAAGTTAAAACTGAATACATTAACTAAAAACACATAAATTAAATATTTTTCTATGTTGTTACTATAAAATAACCTGATGTAAAAATTCTGATCAAGAAATCATGTAATCAGGTTTTCTGTTAACTTACCACATATACTTCATAAAATTATATAATTCATTCATAATTATTGTATTCTTTGTTTTATAATTAATTTCTCATTTGAAAGCTTGATTAATATTTTTCCTTTTTAATTATAATAGTTAGTTGTTTTTTTTGGGACTAAAAACATAGTTAGGTTATATGGATTACATTTCTTGAATCTTATTAAAAACCACTTTTAATTTATATTTCATATACCTTCTATTCTGTAATTATCTTTTAGTTATTTGGTAATTAAATTATAATATTGAAATTAATAATTTCTTTTTAAATTTGCCTCAGGCTCTAAAGTGTCTTCGCAGGCACTGTATATATGGTTATAGATTACCGCTGAAACATAATAGTATTACGTTTATCTGACACAAAAACATAATATGTGTTCGCTATAAAGAAGACGAATCGATACATTGAGCAGACTCATGTGTTATTCACGCAAGAAAGAGACAAAATAAATTTTGAAAATGCAATAAGGGAAACTCAAGAGAAATTGTTAAAAAACATAAATTAAGTATCACTCTTGTAAAAAATATTTATTATCAAAGTAATATAGAAATTTGCATTTACACTTTATTAATATTTTTTAGGATTTATTGTTAAATGGTGAGGTTGAGTTTTTAATTTTTTATAATCTTTTAAAAATTAATTAAGTATATTTCCTAAAAAGTTAAAGTATTTTTGAAAATTGTCATTTATTAAAGTATAATTGATAAAATGATATCGAAACTTGTGGTAGAATTGGCAAATTACTCAAAACTCAGTTGTGTGTGGTTTGTTTATAATGCTAGTATTTCTTAAACTGAGTAAGTTGTATGTTTTGTGTTATAATGCTAGTAATTTCTTAACTGAGTAAGAAAAACATTGGAGACGCGTTGGTCTCAGCGATGGCAGATACACAGCTGTGGCCAGGAAAAGACCAAAACTAAGTCTCTGTGATGCATCATGCAAAGACAAAAACACTCTCAGATGAGGTGTTGAGAAACGAAATCAGTAGAATAAGAGTTAAGGAAGAAAAAGACAAGAAGAAAAGCGAGGAATAAGTGGGGAGTGTCAGTAGTATGATCTGAAAGGACGGCCGGATCCCAAGAACCGACAACGAAAGACGGCTGGCATACAACTAGCATACATCGTCCGCATCATGGCACACACAACACACGTCTGCTGCCTCATCCACTGTTTTGGGTGTGAAAGCGACTAGAGAGAGAGATAAGTCGTTGACATCGATGGTGGCTTCACTGTGTGGGTCATATCATCTTCCTCCGGCTGCGCGTGCTTATCCACCTCGTCGACGCCGATCAGCTTCAGTCTTGTCTCTTTGACTCGTTTTCTCTCTCTCTCTCTCTCTCTCTATATATATATATATATATATATACGTATTTGTAAGTTTGTTTGTAACTCATTTTCCCCACTTGTATACAAATAGACACAGACAGTATGAAACTTCAACTTAAAGAAACGTCTGATTTTTCATTTGTTAGTCACATCCTATGTTTCTGAAGGTATTTCTTGATGTTCACTGTGGATCTAGAGTTGGTTGGTGGTCCTTAAATGAACGATCTAGTTTGATTTTGTTGGTTTAATTTGCGAAGAAGTATTTAGTGACTTAACTGATGTGTTGTTCTATTGATTAGATGTGTTTAGCAAAGGTCCTTTGAAGTTTACAGTCTTTTGTTCTTAGGTCTAGCTCTCTCCAAACTTGCCTCCTCTGTGTATCATCTCTTCATTTTATAACTCCTCTCCATGGTCTGTCGCACCTAGCTGCGTAGTCTGTCGCTCTGTGGGCGGGATTTCTCATGGGCCGACCAATCAGCTCGAAGCGGGCTACAACGGACCGGCTTAGTCAGCTCGCGACTTCTGAGCTCGTTTCATACTGGCGGGCATCAAGTCCATACGACCAACTTTCCATCGGCTTGGGTCCGAGCCGTTGTCCCTTGCCCGCGATCGGCTCACGGCCCTTCCAATGCTCGTATTCTCTGGGCCACTTTCACTCGATGGGCGTTGAGGAGGGATTATAATCCATCTCTCACAGTAAGCCCCAGTTCGTTCGAAGTGAACGAGACCAAACTTTGGACGGATTTCTAGTATTCGGTTCGGAGGGTGATAAAGGGAGGCGAGTAGAATCGAGCAACTAGGAAGAATGACTCGATGTACCTTTGGTCGCGGTTTTTACCTTGGTAAGCATCTCCGAGGGAGGCTCGTCAAACTCGTTCTAACGAGGTGCATGTTTGGTCGTCAGGACGCCCTGATCAAAACGCGGTTTGGGTTTTGTTTTTTACGGTAGCGACCGAGTTCGACTCGGGAAGCGGAAACGACGTTTCTAGGCCCAGTAGGCCCATCTAGGATAATGATGATGCAGATCTAGGGTTCGCCTCCCTTTTTCTATAAATAGGAGGGACCGGGGTCCTTTCCTCCATTCTTCTCCGCGACTCAGGTACCCTCTTTTTCCCTATCTCTCTTACTTTCTTCTCCTAGTTTCTCTCTCTCTACGTCACTTCACTTAGCTCGTTCATCATGAGAATCAACTCCGGTCGAAAGTTTTCTACGGCTGAAAAGGGGAAGGCAGTCGCTTCTTCTCCGGCGGCTGGCTCGGAAATATTGGAAGGCGCGTCTCTGACCGTCGATCCCTCCCTGGCTCATCAGGATGCTTTGAGGGATATGGATGTTTTGATCTGTCCAGCGACTCTTGGTCGTGTAGGCGGAGAGAATGCATCGAGGTGACGACGAGGGTCACCCGATGGCTGACGAAGGAGGGCTTGATTCGGCTGCCTGTAGGGCCGACGGGGATTCTAACCGGAGGACGCGAATTATTGTGAGCGACGAGCCCTTCGTTTTCCCAGACGACGAATCGTTATACCGATCAAGTATCACGACATCAGGACTTTCGAGCGTTTGCCCGCACTAGATCCGAGTCTTGTTCGTCCGTCTGTGGTTAAGGACAGAACTGGGGAGATGTTCGCTGGACTTGGTCCACAGTCGGGAGTGTGAAGGAGATTTTAAGGGAGAGTAGCGGCACTGGAGTTACGTTTTATCATTGCGAGGGACGACCAACGACCATGGACTCCTCTGAGAGGCTACCAGTGCGTGTATGAGTCTTTCTTCCAAAAAGACGTGAAACTATGGTTTCCATTCCAAGACTCGTGACCTCATACTGCTTTCGTCGGGGAGTGGCGATCTCTCAAATGATCGTGGGGACATGGCGTATCGCGGTTGCGCTCATGGTGATGGCCGCAAAAATTGACGTGCCATGAGTGTTAGGGTCTTCGAAGAAATGACAATGACGAGTGCCCAGCCGAATGGCCTGTTCTCGATGCGGATGAGACCTGGGCTCAACATCTTGACCGGTCATCCGAATAAGACTCCAAACTGGGAACGCTCGTACTTCTACGTAAAGTGCGACGGAGCAGCCTTCGAAGACCCTCCAAATGATAGATATTGCGTTCGTTGGAGCTCTAGGCTTGGTTAGATCGATTTTCGCCGAGCAAAATTTCACTTTATAGCCATCTAACCCCTTTTGATTCATTTTTTGTTTTTTGCAGTTATGCATCCTTGCACGAGAGCCTATCCCGAGGACTTCTTCCCGAACGCACTGAAGATCGCGGCCTTAGCCAAGAGAAAGTGGTCGCACATTACCCGTAAAGCGGATTCAGAGGAGTCAGGAGCGGATATCCAGATGTAGGTATGATTTTATATTCGGAAGGTTTCTCCTTCTTCTTTGTGCTGACATTTTTGTTGATCGGCAGTTGATTGGGCGTGCCGATATTCCCGTGCGAGCAAACTCGAGGCCGAGACTCAAGCTTGTTCCTGCGAAGCTTGCTTGCCAAGCGAGGAAAAAGAAGAAAAGAGGCTTAGCAATGAGAGACATCCCGAATTTCAGCTCTTGTTTGAAAACGACCTCCAGGGGGTCGACCTAACTGGGGCTAACCCTCTATCGGTTCTCGACGCGATGGGCGAGCAAGAGTCTGGTCACGAGAGGGGGGAAGTGAACCTGAGGTTGAGGCTGCTGTGGATCCTATTAACTGAAGGAACCCAATCAGATTATGGCCTGATTCGAAGGAATTCGAAAAGCAGCGGGAAATGAGCAAGATCCGGCCGATCGCGGCGAGGATACTCAATCTCCCGAGACCAAAGCTGGCGAGCAAGCGGATGTTCGTACTGATGGGGTCGCTGAGCTTACCAAAACTGTGAAGGATGCCGTCTCCGAAGAGCAGCCTCTGAAAAAGAAGAAGAAGGAGAAGGAGATGGAAAGAGTTGCTGAAGTGACGACCTCGCTTGTGAGGAAGTTGAGGAACTGATTTTTTGTGAGGTATGCGAAGGCGAGGATTGGACGGACCCCCTAGGTTCCAAAGGTGAAGTGATCCCCAGATTCCAGAAGGGGAGAGTGCTCCCGTCGTCGATAGCGTTATCCCCGCAGTCGGCAAGAAGGGGGGTCGAACAGGGGGTGGAGATCCCGCGGCGTTTCCTCGCGGCGCCTGTTGCCTCATCAGGTGGACTTCCATTTTTCGACGAGGCGGCCCACTGGTTAACAATGCTCATGCCTGCGCCGAGTTTGTTGCGCGCAGCGTGAAGGAGGCTCTCGGGACATGCCTGCAGTCAGCGACCTCCTCCTCTCCGAGCTAACATCGACGCGGCTAGGACCGCTTTATTGGTTTGGAACTCGTCTTGCCTTTTTTTTCTTTAACTGTTTTTCTGAACCTCCTTAACCTTCTTGTTGAAATTTGTTCAGTCGGAAGGTCGATGGAACTACCTAGTTCAGGAGTACGACCGTGCCCTTAACAGACAGTAGTCAAAGTTGAAGGTGGCCGAGAAGAAATCAGCGAGCAGGAACGCTTTTATCAAGAGGAAGGGTGTCGAGTTCCTCGAAGTCTCTAAAAAGGCGGTTGAAGAGAGGGAACAAATGGGCTGCTCGCTCTAAAGCTGAAAAAGTGAAGGCCGCGGAGCTGTCTGTTGAACTGAAGAGGGCCCCAACTGCGAATCGAGGAGCTCGAGCGTACAAATGCCGAGATCGTGGCTGAAAGGGATGCGGAGGAGAATCGGTTAAGGGAATCTCGAATCCGCAAAGTTACGCCAGGAAAGGGCAAGGGTGGTAGACGCCATGAGAGCCAAATTCCTTAGGCGAGTCCGGCGGCATCATGGAATACATGACCCACGTGATATCTTCGAGAGGAAGCGCCTCTATCTCAGCCAAACCAAGGGGGGCGAGGGACTGTCTGACATGTTAAAGATCAGAAGGGATTTCAAGTCCCGCATGAGTCCTAGACTCGCTCACGTGCTAGAGAGGCCGAGTTCCAGCTCGCTATGGAGGAGGCGAGGGTTTGGGGATCTTCCGGGAAGAGCTTCTGGAGTTATCTCCCCTGGTCCTTCGGTCGCGGTTTGTTGCTGATGACCCCCTTCCCAGTTTCGACCAGTTCGGGACGAAGAGGGTGCGCTGAACCCTTCGGTGCTGCTGACCTTCGTACGCCGGGTCGTCCTTGGAAGAGGGAGATCCAATCTTCGGGTGCTGAGAAGGTGATAGAGGAACAGCTGCCAACCAGTCCGCGGAAGATCCAGAAGTTAGATTGATGCGTTTTCTTTCTCGCTGTTGTTTTCCCTTCTCCTTTATTGTTGTTTGTTGTATTATTCAGACTTTGCCGCCTTTTGATTAGTCGAAAACTCATTTTTCATCTCGTGATTCCTTTTGTTCTTCCGTATCCGTTCTAAACAGAGTTGTAGAAGTTCTCTTAGGTGGAGTGTGAAATCTCTGAAAGATAAACAACTACTTTCCTAGCTGAAATTCTCTAGTTTCACTCGCTGTCGACCAACCATTGCCATTTGCTCGTTGAGTGTCTAAGTAAACACATGTGTTTCATGGATTGATGGCCTAGCATCCCTTCAGCGTGGATTGTTCTCGCATGTGATCGGACAGGTGTTTAGTTGGCCAGACTTTTCTTGTGGGATCATTGGAGGTGCTTCAGCTGTTTGGTGATTAGCTAGAGCAATAGGGTCAAAAGAGGCTAGAAGTGCATTTAATACTCGGATTTGGTGTGTTTTTTTTGTTGTTTGGCTGTCTGTGCTGGAGAAAGGCTGCTATCGTACACCAGGAAAGGATCCAGCGTTCATGAGTTCATTTGGTTGTAGCAGAAGTGACCCGAAGAGTGCATGCTGCTGGATGATGTAAAAGTGGCGCTGGGGGCGCATTTACTTGTTTTTGTTTGGCGCTGTGCCGCCCTGGAGAAAGGCTATGCTACGTACCCAGAAGGGATCAAGCCGTTCCGTGAGTTTGTTCGATCGAGCTGAAGTGACTTGAAGAGTGCATCTGCTCGACGAGTAAAAAGTGGACGAGATGCGCATTTACTCGCTCCAGGCGCGGGCAAAAGTGATTGTTATCATGTTGCTCGTTGGTCGTAGTGTTACTGCTTATAGTATTTTCGTAGGTTGACGGTGTTCCCATATAATCGTGGGATCGGCTTTCTCTCCGGAAGAGGTTTCGCAATTTCTAGACTCCGGGTTTGACTATTCTACAATTTTTGTAGGTTCCTTCCCAATTTGCGCCGAGTTTGTCGGCTCCCATTCCTTCGTATTGTCAAAAGACTTTGCGCAGGACAAGGTCGTTGAGAGGAGCAATGGACGAGGTTGACCTTTTGTTGTAGTAGCTCACTGTCTAGATTTTGGCTAGTTTTTGAATGCGGAGTAGCGCTTGATCGCTGAGTTCTTCTATGCCGTCGAGTGCGTCGAGGAGCATGTTTTTTGTTTAAGTCGTCGTTGGCGGCAACCTTTGCTCGCCGTAAGCTGCGACGTTAACTTGGCTGGTGACATGGCTTCGACTCGATAAGCAGGGAGAATGGCGTAAGAGGCGCTGGCCGTGTCTTGGCGTTGTGCGATGATGACCAAAGAGGACTCCATCTAGTTTGCTCGCTCCAGTGCCCCTTTTTCAGGTCGAGTCTCTTTTTGATCCGCGTCTATTTTGGTTTTATTTGTTGCTTCGGCTTGCCGTTTCCCTTGTGGATAACGCGTAAGATGTAGTTAAAGTTGATCCACATTGGTACGCAGAAGCGGCGAAAGCTATTCGAAATGAATTGGGAGCCGTTGTCGGTGACTATTTTGGTAGCGGGAGACCGTTCTGGCAGATGACATATTTCCATACGAATTTTTGGACTTCTTTTTCCGTTATGTTGCAACGATTCTCCTTCCACCCGTTTTGTGAAATAATCCAGGTCATAACGAGTAGGAATCGACGTTTGTCTCGCGAGCTAGG
>CAJHQP010006481.1:0-38024 GCA_905132765.1 Moricandia arvensis | reverse complement strand
TCAATACTTACTGCAGATGGAACGTGTGTATGTCCCTGAGGTTTTTCTATTGGAAGCCTAAAGTCGGATAAAATCATCATTTAAGAGTACGCTCGAGGAACTGAACTCATGGTATATTACATGCCCAACCAAATATACCACAGAATCCATTAAATTTTTCAGAACCCATACGGTTCAGAAAAACGGCATTTACATATATATTCAAATGAGCTCCATGGATAAGAATAATATGCTAAAAGTTCCCGCAGATGCGGGTGATACAATTATTGGTTTCCCGAAGGTTTCTTTGGTTTCTCACCAGATGGCATAGGAGGATGAAAAGCTGGTGTAAGACTAACTGTTGGAATACAAAGATGATGGTGATGATATTTTCTTGAAAATTTGAAATGAAATAAAACGCTTTAATCTTAATGTTACTTACTCTTGGTTTGGAGCTGGAGGTGGGAGTCAAAACTGCTGCTACTTCAAGATTGTCCAATCAAAGTACATATGCAACTAAAAACCTGCAAATATAAAACATTAGAAAAAAATTGTTTTGAGTGCACCAAAGAAAGGAAATAATTGTTTTTAATGAGAAAATCGTCGAGCATAATCTATATGAAAGTTAAAGAAATATAGATTTCTCCCAAAGGCTTGTTAAAAACATTTTTCGGCAAAAAAACTCGATATGCCCATTTTTAGTAGTTATATGGTCAGATAAATGTAAAAAGGTACCGAACATCTCTTTTAGAATTAGCATTGGTTCAGCCTTAACTTAGGCCACCATATATGATTATCTCGACCAGAGACATAGCTCATTCAATAAGCATTCATCAACCGATGCAGCGGATTCGATTTAGAGATAGAAAAAACAAGCCAATACCACATAAACTTAAGGCTATGTCCCATTTTTTAAATCTTGTTCGACAGAAAGGTCTAGAAACGCCCTGCAAATGGAATAGTAGAAGCACAATTCCTTTAAGGCTTGTTAAAAACATTTTTCGGCAAAAAAACTCGATATGCCCATTTTTAGTAGTTATATGGTCAGATAAATGTAAAAAGGTACCGAACACCTTTTTAGAATTAGCATTGGTTCAGCATTGACTTAGGCCACCATATATGATTATCTCGACCAGAGACATAACTCATACAATAAGCATTCATCGACCGATGCAGCGGATTCGATCTCGAGATAAAAAAACAAGCCAATACCACATAAACTTAAGGCTATGCCCCACTCTTTTTTAAATCTGGTTCAACAGAAAGGTCAAGAAACGCCCTGAAAATGGAATAGTAGAAGCACAATTCCTTTAAGGCTTGTTAAAAACATTTTTCGGCAAAAAAACTCGATATGCCCATTTTTAGTAGTTATATGGTCAGATAAATGTAAAAAGGTACCGAACATCTCTTTTAGAATTAGCATTGGTTCAGCCTTAACTTAGGCCACCATATATGATTATCTCGACCAGAGACATAGCTCATAAAATAAGCATTCATCAAGCGATGCAGCGGATTCGATCTAGAGATAAAAAAAACAAGCCAATACCACATAAACTTAAGGCTATGTCCCATCTTTTTAAATCTGGTTCGACAGAGAGGTCTAGAAACGCCCTGAAAATGGAATAGTAGAAGCACAATTCCTTTAAGGCTTGTTAAAAACATTTTTCGGCAAAAAAACTCGATATGCCCATTTTTAGTAGTTATATGGTCAGATAAATGTAAAAAGGTACCGAACACCTTTTTATAATTAGCATTGGTTCAGCATTGACTTAGGCCACCATATATGATTATCTCGACCAGAGACATAACTCATACAATAAGCATTCATCGACCGATGCAGCGGATTCGATCTCGAGATAAAAAAACAAGCCAATACCACATAAACTTAAGGCTATGCCCCACTCTTCTTTAAATCTGGTTCGACAGAAAGGTCAAGAAACGCCCTGAAAATGGAATAGTAGAAGCACAATTCCTTTAAGGCTTGTTAAAAACATTTTTCGGCAAAAAAACTCGATATGCCCATTTTTAGTAGTTATATGGTCAGATAAAAGTAAAAAGGTACCGAACACCTTTTTAGAATTAGCATTGGTTCAGCATTGACTTAGGCCACCATATATGATTATCTTGACCAGAGACATAACTCATAAAATAAGCATTCATCAAGCGATGCAGCGGATTCGATCTAGAGATAAAAAAAACAAGCCAATACCACATAAACTTAAGGCTATGTCCCATCTTTTTAAATCTGGTTCGACAGAAAGGTCTAGAAACGCCCTGCAAATGGAATAGTAGAAGCACAATTCCTTTAAGGCTTGTTAAAAACATTTTTCGGCAAAAAAACTCGATATGCCCATTTTTAGTAGTTATATGGTCAGATAAATGTAAAAAGGTACCGAACACCTTTTTAGAATTAGCATTGGTTCAGCATTGACTTAGGCCACCATATATGATTATCTCGACCAGAGACATAACTCATACAATAAGCATTCATCGACCGATGCAGCGGATTCGATCTCGAGATAAAAAAAACAAGCCAATACCACATAAACTTAAGGCTATGCCCCACTCTTTTTTAAATCTGGTTCGACAGAAAGGTCAAGAAACGCCCTGAAAATGGAATAGTAGAAGCACAATTCCTTTAAGGCTTGTTAAAAACATTTTTTGGCAAAAAAACTCGATATGCCCATTTTTAGTAGTTATATGGTCAGATAAAAGTAAAAAGGTACCGAACACCTTTTTAGAATTAGCATTGGTTCAGCATTGACTTAGGCCACCATATGTGATTATCTTGACCAGAGACATAACTCATAAAATAAGCATTCATCAAGCGATGCAGCGGATTCGATCTCGAGATAAAAAAACAAGCCAATACCACATAAACTTAAGGCTATGTCCCATCTTTTTAAATCTGGTTCGACAGAAAGGTCTAGAAACGCCCTGCAAATGGAATAGTAGAAGCACAATTCCTTTAAGGCTTGTTAAAAACATTTTTCGGCAAAAAAACTCGATATGCCCATTTTTAGTAGTTATATGGTCAGATAAATGTAAAAAGGTACCGAACACCTTTTTAGAATTAGCATTGGTTCAGCATTGACTTAGGCCACCATATATGATTATCTCGACCAGAGACATAACTCATACAAAGCGCATTCATCGACCGATGCAGCGGATTCGATCTCGAGATAAAAAAAACAAGCCAATACCACATAAACTTAAGGCTATGCCCCACTCTTTTTTAAATCTGGTTCAACAGAAAGGTCAAGAAACGTCCTGAAAATGGAATAGTAGAAGCACAATTCCTTTAAGGCTTGTTAAAAACATTTTTCGGCAAAAAAACTCGATATGCCCATTTTTAGTAGTTATATGGTCAGATAAATGTAAAAAGGTACCGAACATCTCTTTTAGAATTAGCATTGGTTCAGCCTTAACTTAGGCCACCATATATGATTATCTCAACCAGAGACCTAGCTCATTCAATAAGTATTCATCAACCGATGCAGCGGATTCGATTTAGAGATAAAAAAAACAAGCCAATACCACATAAACTTAAGGTTATGTCCCATCTTTTTTAAATCTGGTTCGACAGAAAGGTCTAGAAACGCCCTGCAAATGGAATAGTAGAAGCACAATTCCTTTAAGGCTTTCTAAAAACATTTTTCGGCAAAAAAACTCGATATGCCCATTTTTAGTAGTTATATGGTCAGATAAATGTAAAAAGGTACCGAACACCTTTTTAGAATTAGCATTGGTTCACATTGACTTGGGCCACCATATATGATTATCTCGACCAGAGACATAACTCATACAATAAGCATTCATTGATCGATGCAGCGGATTCGATCTCGAGATAAAAAAACAAGCCAGTACCACATAAACTTAAGGCTATGCCCCACTCTTCTTTAAATCTGGTTCGACAGAATGGTCAAGAAACGCCCTGAAAATGAAATAGTAGAAGCACAATTCCTTTAAGGCTTGTTAAAAACATTTTCCGGCAAAAAAACTCGATATGCCCATTTTTAGTAGTTATATGGTCAGATAAAAGTAAAAAGGTACCGAACACCTTTTTAGAATTAGCATTGGTTCAGCATTGACTTAGGCCACCATATATGATTATCTTGACCAGAGACATAACTCATAAAATAAGCATTCATCAAGCGATGCAGCGGATTCGATCTAGAGATAAAAAAAACAAGCCAATACCACATAAACTTAAGGCTATGTCCCATCTTTTTAAATCTGGTTCGACAGAAAGGTCTAGAAACGCCCTGCAAATGGAATAGTAGAAGCACAATTCCTTTAAGGCTTGTTAAAAACATTTTTTGGCAAAAAAACTCGATATGCCCATTTTTAGTAGTTATATGGTCAGATAAATGTAAAAAGGTACCGAACACCTTTTTAGAATTAGCATTGGTTCAGCATTGACTTAGGCCACCATATATGATTATCTCGACCAGAGACATAACTCTGATTATCTCTACCAGAGACATAACTCATACAATAAGAATTCATCGACCGATGCGGCGGATTCGATCTCGAGACAAAAAAAAACAAGCCAATACCACATAAACTTAAGGCTTTACCCCATACTTTATAAATCTGGTTCGACAGAAAGGTCTAGAAAAACCCTGAAAATGGAATAGTAGAAGCACAATTCCTTTAAGGCTTGTTAAAAAAAATTTTCGGCAGAAAAACTCGATATGCCCATTTTTATTAATTATATGGTCGGATAAATGTAAAAAGGTACCGAACACCTTTTTAGATTTAGCATTGGTTCAGCCTTTACTTAGGCCACCATATATGATTATCTCGACTAGAGACATAACTCATACAATAAGCATTCATCAACCGATGCAGCGGATTCGATCTCGAGATAAAAAAACAAGCCAATACCATATAAACATAAGGCTATGTCCCATCTTTTTTAAATCTGGTTCGACAGAAAGGTCTTGAAACATAGTGCAAATGGAATAGTAGAAGCACAATTCCTTTAAGGCTTGTTAAAAACATTTTTTGGCAGAAAAACTCGATATGCCCATTTTTAGTAGTTATATGGTCAGATAAATGTAAAAAGGTACCGAACACCTTTTTAGAATTAGCATTGGTTCAGCGTGGACTTAGCCAACCATATTTGATTATCTCGACCAGACACATAACTCATACAATAAGCATTCATCAACCGATGCAGCGGATTCGATCTCGAGATTAAAAAAACAAGCCAATACCACATAAACTTAAGGCTTTGCCCCCATCTTTTTAAATCTGGTTCGACAGAAAGGTCTAGAAACGCCCTGCAAATGGAATAATAGAAACACAATTCCTTTAAGGCTTGTTAAAAACATTTTTCCGCAGAAAAACTCGATATGCCCATTTTTAGTAGTTATATGGTCAGATACATGTAAAAAGGTACCGAACACCTTTTTAGATTTAGCAATTGTTCAGCCTTGACTTAGGCCACCATATATGATTATCTCGACTCATACAATAAGCATTCATCGACCGATGCAGCGGATTCGATCTCGAGATAAAAAAAACAAGCCGATACCACATAAACTTAAGGCTATGCCCCCCCCATCCTTTTTAAATCTGGTTCGACAGAAAGGTCTAGAAACGCCCTGCAAATGGAATAGTAGATGCACAATTCCTTTAAAGCTTGTTAAAAACTTTTTTCGGCAGAAAAACTCGATACGCCCATTTTTATTAGTTATATGGTCGGATAAATGTAAAAAGGTACCGAACACCTTTTTAGATTTAGCATTGGTTCAGCCTTGACTTAGCCAACCATATTTGATTATCTCGACCAGACACATAACTCATACAATAAGCATTCATCAACCGATGCAGCGGATTCGATCTCGAGATTAAAAAAACAAGCCAATACCACATAAACTTAAGGCTATGTCCCATCTTTTTTAAATCTTGTTCAACGGAAAGGTCTAGAAAGGCCCTGCAAATATAATAGTAGCAGCACAATTCCTTTATGGCTTGTTAAAAACATTTTTCGGCAGAAAAACTCGATATGCCAATTTTTAGTAGTTATATGGTCAGATAAATGTAAAAAGGTACCGAACACCTTTTTAGATTTAGCATTGGTTCAGCCTTTACTTAGCCCACCATATATGATTATCTCGACCAGAGACATAACTCATACAATAAGCATTCATCAACCGATGCAGCGGATTCGATCTCGAGATAAAAAAAGAAGCCAATACCACATAAACTTAAGGCTTTGCCCCCATCCTTTTTAAATCTGGTTCGACAGAAAAGTCTAGAAACGCCCTGCAAATGGAATAATAGAAACACAATTCCTTTAAGGCTTGTTAAAAACATTTTTCCGCAGAAAAACTCGATATGCCCATTTTTAGTAGTTATATGGTCAGATACATGTAAAAAGGTACCGAACACCTTTTTAGATTTAGCATTGGTTCAGCCTTGACTTAGGCCACCATATATGATTATATCGACCAGAGACATAACTCATACAATAAGCATTCATCGACTGATGCAGCGGATTCGATCTCGAGATAAAAAAAACAAGCCGATACCACATAAACTTAAGGCTATGCCCCCCCCCATCCTTTTTAAATCTGGTTCGACAGAAAGGTCTAGAAACGCCCTGCAAATGGAATAGTTTCTTGACCTTTCTGTCGAACCAGATTTATAAAAGATGGGGCATAGCCTTAAGATTATGTGGTATTGGCTTGTTTTTTATCTCGAGATCGATTCTGCTGCATTGGTCGATGAATGATTATTTTGTGAGTTAAATCTCTGGTCGAGATAATCATATATGGTGGCCTAAGTCAAGGCTGAACCAATGCTAAATCTAAAATGGTGTTCGGTACCTTTTTACATTTATCCTACCATATAACTACTAAAAATGGGCATATCGAGTTTTTCTGCAGAAAAATGTTTTTAACAAGCCTTAAAGGAATTGTGCTTCGACAATTCCATTTGCAGGGCGTTTCTAGACATTTCTGTCGAACCAGATTTTAAAAAGATGGCGCATAGCCTTAAATATTATGTGGTATTGGCTTGTTTTTTATCTCGAGATCGATTCCGCTGCATTGGTCGATGAATGCTTATTGTGTGAGTTAAGTCTCTGGTCGAGATAATCATATATGGTGGCCTAAGTCAAGGCTGAACCATTGCTAAATCTAAAATGGTGTTCGGTACCTTTTTACATTTATCCTACCATATAACTACTAAAAAATGGGCATATCGAGTTTTTCTGCCGAAAAATGTTTTTAACAAGCCTTAAAGGAATTGTGCTTCGACTAACCCATTTGCAGGGCGTTTCTTGACCTTTCTGTCGAACCAGATTTATAAAAGATGGGGCATAGCCTTAAGATTATGTGGTATTGGCTTGTTTTTTATCTCGAGATCGATTCCGCTGCATTGGTCGATGAATGCTTATTGTGTGAGTTAAGTCGCTGGTCGAGATAATCATATATGGTGGCCTAAGTCAAGGCTGAACCAATGCTAAATCTAAAAAGGTGTTCGGTACCTTTTTACATTTATCCGACCATATAACTACTAAAAATGGGCATATCGAGTTTTTCTGCCGAAAAATGTTTTAACAAGCCTTAAAGGAATTGTGCTTCGACTATTCCATTTGCAGGGCGTTTCTTGACCTTTCTGTCGAACCAGATTTTAAAAAGATGGGGCATAGCCTTAAGTTTATGTGGTATTGGCTTGTTTTTTTATCTCGAGATCGATTCCGCTGCATTGGTCGATGAATGCTTATTGTATGAGTTATGTCTCTGGTCGAGATAATCATATATGGTGGCCTAAGTCAAGGCTGAACCAATGCTAAATCTAAAATGGTGTTCGGCACCTTTTTACATTTATCCGACCATATAACTACTAAAAATGGGCATATCGAGTTTTTCTGCCGAAAAATGTTTTTAACAAGCCTTAAAGGAATTGTGCTTCGACTATCCATTTGCAGGGCGTTTCTTGACCTTTCTGTCGAACCAGATTTATAAAAGATGGGGCATAGCCTTAAGATTATGTGGTATTGGCTTGTTTTTTATCTCGAGATCGATTCCGCTGCATTGGTCGATGAATGCTTATTGTGTGAGTTAAGTCTCTGGTCGAGATAATCATATATGGTGGCCTAAGTCAAGGCTGAACCAATGCTAAATCTAAAATGGTGTTCGGTACCTTTTTACATTTATCCGACCATATAACTACTAAAGATGGGCATATCGAGTTTTTCTGCAGAAAAATGTTTTTAACAAGCCTTAAAGGAATTGTGCTTCGACTATTCCATTTGCAGGGCGTGTCTAGACCTTTCTGTCGAACCAGATTTTAAAAAGATGGGGCATAGCCTTAAGTTTATGTGGTATTGGCTTGTTTTTTTATCTCGAGATCGATTCCGCTGCATTGGTCGATGAATGCTTATTGTGTGAGTTAAGTCTCTGGTCGAGATAATCATATATGGTGGCCTAAGTCAAGGCTGAACCAATGCTAAATCTAAAATGGTGTTCGGTACCTTTTTACATTTATCCGACCATATAACTACTAAAAATGGGCATATCGAGTTTTTCTGCCGAAAAATGTTTTTAACAAGCCTTAAAGGAATTGTGCTTCGACTATTCCATTTGCAGGGCGTTTCTTGACCTTTCTGTCGAACCAGATTTTAAAAAGATGGGGCATAGCCTTAAGTTTATGTGGTATTGGCTTGTTTTTTATCTCGAGATCGAATCCGCTGCATCGGTCGATGAATGCTTATTGTATGAGTTATGTCTCTGGTCGAGATAATCATATATGGTGGCCTAAGTCAAGGCTGAACCAATGCTAAATCTAAAATGGTGTTCGGTACCTTTTTACATTTATCCGACCATATAACTACTAAAAATGGGCATATCGAGTTTTTCTGCCGAAAAATGTTTTTAACAAGCCTTAAAGGAATTGTGCTTCGACTATTCCATTTGCAGGGCGTTTCTTGACCTTTCTGTCGAACCAGATTTTAAAAAGATGGGGCATAGCCTTAAGTTTATGTGGTATTGGCTTGTTTTTTTATCTCGAGATCGATTCCGCTGCATCGGTCGATGAATGCTTATTGTATGAGTTATGTCTCTGGTCGAGATAATCATATATGGTGGCCTAAGTCAAGGCTGAACCAATGCTAAATCTAAAATGGTGTTCGGTACCTTTTTACATTTATCCGACCATATAACTACTAAAAATGGGCATATCGAGTTTTTCTGCCGAAAAATGTTTTTAACAAGCCTTAAAGGAATTGTGCTTCGACTATTCCATTTGCAGGGCGTTTCTAGACCTTTCTGTCGAACCAGATTTTAAAAAGATGGGGCATAGCCTTAAGTTTATGTGGTATTGGCTTGTTTTTTATCTCGAGATCGAATCCGCTGCATCGGTCGATGAATGCTTATTGTATGAGTTATGTCTCTGGTCGAGATAATCATATATGGTGGCCTAAGTCAAGGCTGAACCAATGCTAAATCTAAAAAGGTGTTCGGTACCTTTTTACATTTATCCGACCATATAACTACTAAAAATGGGCATATCGAGTTTTTCTGCCGAAAAATGTTTTTAACAAGCCTTAAAGGAATTGTGCTTCGACTATTCCATTTGCAGGGCGTTTCTTGACCTTTCTGTCGAACCAGATTTTAAAAAGATGGGGCATAGCCTTAAGTTTATGTGGTATTGGCTTGTTTTTTTATCTCGAGATCGATTCCGCTGCATCGGTCGATGAATGCTTATTGTATGAGTTATGTCTCTGGTCGAGATAATCATATATGGTGGCCTAAGTCAAGGCTGAACCAATGCTAAATCTAAAATGGTGTTCGGTACCTTTTTACATTTATCCGACCATATAACTACTAAAAATGGGCATATCGAGTTTTTCTGCCGAAAAATGTTTTTAACAAGCCTTAAAGGAATTGTGCTTCGACTATTCCATTTGCAGGGCGTTTCTAGACCTTTCTGTCGAACCAGATTTTAAAAAGATGGGGCATAGCCTTAAGTTTATGTGGTATTGGCTTGTTTTTTATCTCGAGATCGAATCCGCTGCATCGGTCGATGAATGCTTATTGTATGAGTTATGTCTCTGGTCGAGATAATCATATATGGTGGCCTAAGTCAAGGCTGAACCAATGCTAAATCTAAAATGGTGTTCGGTACCTTTTTACATTTATCCGACCATATAACTACTAAAAATGGGCATATCGAGTTTTTCTGCCGAAAAATGTTTTTAACAAGCCTTAAAGGAATTGTGCTTCGACTATTCCATTTGCAGGGCGTTTCTTGACCTTTCTGTCGAACCAGATTTTAAAAAGATGGGGCATAGCCTTAAGTTTATGTGGTATTGGCTTGTTTTTTATCTCGAGATCGAATCCGCTGCATCGGTCGATGAATGCTTATTGTATGAGTTATGTCTCTGGTCGAGATAATCATATATGGTGGCCTAAGTCAAGGCTGAACCAATGCTAAATCTAAAATGGTGTTCGGTACCTTTTTACATTTATCCGACCATATAACTACTAAAAATGGGCATATCGAGTTTTTCTGCCGAAAAATGTTTTTAACAAGCCTTAAAGGAATTGTGCTTCGACTATTCCATTTGCAGGGCGTTTCTAGACCTTTCTGTCGAACCAGATTTTAAAAAGATGGGGCATAGCCTTAAGTTTATGTGGTATTGGCTTGTTTTTTTATCTCGAGATCGAATCCGCTGCATCGGTCGATGAATGCTTATTGTATGAGTTATGTCTCTGGTCGAGATAATCATATATGGTGGCCTAAGTCAAGGCTGAACCAATGCTAAATCTAAAATGGTGTTCGGTACCTTTTTACATTTATCCGACCATATAACTACTAAAAATGGGCATATCGAGTTTTTCTGCCGAAAAATGTTTTTAACAAGCCTTAAAGGAATTGTGCTTCGACTATTCCATTTGCAGGGCGTTTCTAGACCTTTCTGTCGAACCAGATTTTAAAAAGATGGGGCATAGCCTTAAGTTTATGTGGTATTGGCTTGTTTTTTTATCTCGAGATCGAATCCGCTGCATTGGTCGATGAATGCTTATTGTATGAGTTATGTCTCTGGTCGAGATAATCATATATGGTGGCCTAAGTCAAGGCTGAACCAATGCTAAATCTAAAATGGTGTTCGGTACCTTTTTACATTTATCCGACCATATAACTACTAAAAATGGGCATATCGAGTTTTTCTGCCGAAAAATGTTTTTAACAAGCCTTAAAGGAATTGTGCTTCGACTATTCCATTTGCAGGGCGTTTCTTGACCTTTCTGTCGAACCAGATTTTAAAAAGATGGGGCATAGCCTTAAGTTTATGTGGTATTGGCTTGTTTTTTTATCTCGAGATCGATTCCGCTGCTTCGGTCGACAAATTCTTATTGTATGAGTTATGTCTCTGGTCGAGATAATCATATATGGTGGCCTAAGTCAAGGCTGAATCAATTCTAAATCTAAAATGGTGTTCGGTACCTTTTTACATTTATCCGACCATATAACTACTAAAAATGGGCATATCGAGTTTTTCTGCCGAAAAATGTTTTTAACAAGCCTTAAAGGAATTGTGCTTCGACTATTCCATTTGCAGGGCGTTTCTAGACCTTTCTGTCGAACCAGATTTTAAAAAGATGGGGCATAGCCTTAAGTTTATGTGGTATTGGCTTGTTTTTTTATCTCGAGATCGAATCCGCTGCATCGGTCGATGAATGCTTATTGTATGAGTTATGTCTCTGGTCGAGATAATCATATATGGTGGCCTAAGTCAAGGCTGAACCAATGCTAAATCTAAAATGGTGTTCGGTACCTTTTTACATTTATCCGACCATATAACTACTAAAAATGGGCATATCGAGTTTTTCTGCCGAAAAATGTTTTTAACAAGCCTTAAAGGAATTGTGCTTCGACTATTCCATTTGCAGGGCGTTTCTAGACCTTTCTGTCGAACCAGATTTTAAAAAGATGGGGCATAGCCTTAAGTTTATGTGGTATTGGCTTGTTTTTTTATCTCGAGATCGAATCCGCTGCATCGGTCGATGAATGCTTATTGTATGAGTTATGTCTCTGGTCGAGATAATCATATATGGTGGCCTAAGTCAAGGCTGAACCAATGCTAAATCTAAAATGGTGTTCGGTACCTTTTTACATTTATCCGACCATATAACTACTAAAAATGGGCATATCGAGTTTTTCTGCCGAAAAATGTTTTTAACAAGCCTTAAAGGAATTGTGCTTCGACTATTCCATTTGCAGGGCGTTTCTAGACCTTTCTGTCGAACCAGATTTAAAAAGATGGGGCATAGCCTTAAGTTTATGTGGTATTGGCTTGTTTTTTTATCTCGAGATCGAATCCGCTGCATCGGTCGATGAATGCTTATTGTATGAGTTATGTCTCTGGTCGAGATAATCATATATGGTGGCCTAAGTCAAGGCTGAACCAATGCTAAATCTAAAATGGTGTTCGGTACCTTTTTACATTTATCCGACCATATAACTACTAAAAATGGGCATATCGAGTTTTTCTGCCGAAAAATGTTTTAACAAGCCTTAAAGGAATTGTGCTTCGACTATTCCATTTGCAGGGCGTTTCTTGACCTTTCTGTCGAACCAGATTTTAAAAAGATGGGGCATAGCCTTAAGTTTATGTGGTATTGGCTTGTTTTTTATCTCGAGATCGATTCCGCTGCATCGGTCGATGAATGCTTATTGTATGAGTTATGTCTCTGGTCGAGATAATCATATATGGTGGCCTAAGTCAAGGCTGAACCAATGCTAAATCTAAAATGGTGTTCGGTACCTTTTTACATTTATCCGACCATATAACTACTAAAAATGGGCATATCGAGTTTTTCTGCCGAAAAATGTTTTTAACAAGCCTTAAAGGAATTGTGCTTCGACTATTCCATTTGCAGGGCGTTTCTAGACCTTTCTGTCGAACCAGATTTTAAAAAGATGGGGCATAGCCTTAAGTTTATGTGGTATTGGCTTGTTTTTTTATCTCGAGATCGAATCCGCTGCATCGGTCGATGAATGCTTATTGTATGAGTTATGTCTCTGGTCGAGATAATCATATATGGTGGCCTAAGTCAAGGCTGAACCAATGCTAAATCTAAAATGGTGTTCGGTACCTTTTTACATTTATCCGACCATATAACTACTAAAAATGGGCATATCGAGTTTTTCTGCCGAAAAATGTTTTTAACAAGCCTTAAAGGAATTGTGCTTCGACTATTCCATTTGCAGGGCGTTTCTAGACCTTTCTGTCGAACCAGATTTTAAAAAGATGGGGCATAGCCTTAAGTTTATGTGGTATTGGCTTGTTTTTTATCTCGAGATCGAATCCGCTGCATCGGTCGATGAATGCTTATTGTATGAGTTATGTCTCTGGTCGAGATAATCATATATGGTGGCCTAAGTCAAGGCTGAACCAATGCTAAATCTAAAATGGTGTTCGGTACCTTTTTACATTTATCCGACCATATAACTACTAAAAATGGGCATATCGAGTTTTTCTGCCGAAAAATGTTTTTAACAAGCCTTAAAGGAATTGTGCTTCGACTATTCCATTTGCAGGGCGTTTCTAGACCTTTCTGTCGAACCAGATTTTAAAAAGATGGGGCATAGCCTTAAGTTTATGTGGTATTGGCTTGTTTTTTATCTCGAGATCGAATCCGCTGCATCGGTCGATGAATGCTTATTGTATGAGTTATGTCTCTGGTCGAGATAATCATATATGGTGGCCTAAGTCAAGGCTGAACCAATGCTAAATCTAAAATGGTGTTCGGTACCTTTTTACATTTATCCGACCATATAACTACTAAAAATGGGCATATCGAGTTTTTCTGCCGAAAAATGTTTTTAACAAGCCTTAAAGGAATTGTGCTTCGACTATTCCATTTGCAGGGCGTTTCTTGACCTTTCTGTCGAACCAGATTTTAAAAAGATGGGGCATAGCCTTAAGTTTATGTGGTATTGGCTTGTTTTTTTATCTCGAGATCGAATCCGCTGCATCGGTCGATGAATGCTTATTGTATGAGTTATGTCTCTGGTCGAGATAATCATATATGGTGGCCTAAGTCAAGGCTGAACCAATGCTAAATCTAAAAAGGTGTTCGGTACCTTTTTACATTTATCCGACCATATAACTACTAAAAATGGGCATATCGAGTTTTTCTGCCGAAAAATGTTTTTAACAAGCCTTAAAGGAATTGTGCTTCGACTATTCCATTTGCAGGGCGTTTCTAGACCTTTCTGTCGAACCAGATTTAAAAAGATGGGGCATAGCCTTAAGTTTATGTGGTATTGGCTTGTTTTTTATCTCGAGATCGAATCCGCTGCATCGGTCGATGAATGCTTATTGTATGAGTTATGTCTCTGGTCGAGATAATCATATATGGTGGCCTAAGTCAAGGCTGAACCAATGCTAAATCTAAAATGGTGTTCGGTACCTTTTTACATTTATCCGACCATATAACTACTAAAAATGGGCATATCGAGTTTTTCTGCCGAAAAATGTTTTTAACAAGCCTTAAAGGAATTGTGCTTCGACTATTCCATTTGCAGGGCGTTTCTTGACCTTTCTGTCGAACCAGATTTTAAAAAGATGGGGCATAGCCTTAAGTTTATGTGGTATTGGCTTGTTTTTTATCTCGAGATCGATTCCGCTGCATCGGTCGATGAATGCTTATTGTATGAGTTATGTCTCTGGTCGAGATAATCATATATGGTGGCCTAAGTCAAGGCTGAACCAATGCTAAATCTAAAATGGTGTTCGGTACCTTTTTACATTTATCCGACCATATAACTACTAAAAATGGGCATATCGAGTTTTTCTGCCGAAAAATGTTTTTAACAAGCCTTAAAGGAATTGTGCTTCGACTATTCCATTTGCAGGGCGTTTCTTGACCTTTCTGTCGAACCAGATTTTAAAAAGATGGGGCATAGCCTTAAGTTTATGTGGTATTGGCTTGTTTTTTTATCTCGAGATCGATTCCGCTGCATCGGTCGATGAATGCTTATTGTATGAGTTATGTCTCTGGTCGAGATAATCATATATGGTGGCCTAAGTCAAGGCTGAACCAATGCTAAATCTAAAATGGTGTTCGGTACCTTTTTACATTTATCCGACCATATAACTACTAAAAATGGGCATATCGAGTTTTTCTGCCGAAAAATGTTTTTAACAAGCCTTAAAGGAATTGTGCTTCGACTATTCCATTTGCAGGGCGTTTCTTGACCTTTCTGTCGAACCAGATTTTAAAAAGATGGGGCATAGCCTTAAGTTTATGTGGTATTGGCTTGTTTTTTTATCTCGAGATCGATTCCGCTGCATCGGTCGATGAATGCTTATTGTATGAGTTATGTCTCTGGTCGAGATAATCATATATGGTGGCCTAAGTCAAGGCTGAACCAATGCTAAATCTAAAATGGTGTTCGGTACCTTTTTACATTTATCCGACCATATAACTACTAAAAATGGGCATATCGAGTTTTTCTGCCGAAAAATGTTTTTAACAAGCCTTAAAGGAATTGTGCTTCGACTATTCCATTTGCAGGGCGTTTCTAGACCTTTCTGTCGAACCAGATTTTAAAAAGATGGGGCATAGCCTTAAGTTTATGTGGTATTGGCTTGTTTTTTATCTCGAGATCGAATCCGCTGCATCGGTCGATGAATGCTTATTGTATGAGTTATGTCTCTGGTCGAGATAATCATATATGGTGGCCTAAGTCAAGGCTGAACCAATGCTAAATCTAAAATGGTGTTCGGTACCTTTTTACATTTATCCGACCATATAACTACTAAAAATGGGCATATCGAGTTTTTCTGCCGAAAAATGTTTTTAACAAGCCTTAAAGGAATTGTGCTTCGACTATTCCATTTGCAGGGCGTTTCTAGACCTTTCTGTCGAACCAGATTTTAAAAAGATGGGGCATAGCCTTAAGTTTATGTGGTATTGGCTTGTTTTTTATCTCGAGATCGAATCCGCTGCATCGGTCGATGAATGCTTATTGTATGAGTTATGTCTCTGGTCGAGATAATCATATATGGTGGCCTAAGTCAAGGCTGAACCAATGCTAAATCTAAAATGGTGTTCGGTACCTTTTTACATTTATCCGACCATATAACTACTAAAAATGGGCATATCGAGTTTTTCTGCCGAAAAATGTTTTTAACAAGCCTTAAAGGAATTGTGCTTCGACTATTCCATTTGCAGGGCGTTTCTTGACCTTTCTGTCGAACCAGATTTTAAAAAGATGGGGCATAGCCTTAAGTTTATGTGGTATTGGCTTGTTTTTTTATCTCGAGATCGAATCCGCTGCATTGGTCGATGAATGCTTATTGTATGAGTTATGTCTCTGGTCGAGATAATCATATATGGTGGCCTAAGTCAAGGCTGAACCAATGCTAAATCTAAAATGGTGTTCGGTACCTTTTTACATTTATCCGACCATATAACTACTAAAAATGGGCATATCGAGTTTTTCTGCCGAAAAATGTTTTTAACAAGCCTTAAAGGAATTGTGCTTCGACTATTCCATTTGCAGGGCGTTTCTTGACCTTTCTGTCGAACCAGATTTTAAAAAGATGGGGCATAGCCTTAAGTTTATGTGGTATTGGCTTGTTTTTTTATCTCGAGATCGATTCCGCTGCATCGGTCGATAAATGCTTATTGTATGAGTTATGTCTCTGGTCGAGATAATCATATATGGTGGCCTAAGTCAAGGCTGAACCAATGCTAAATCTAAAATGGTGTTCGGTACCTTTTTACATTTATCCGACCATATAACTACTAAAAATGGGCATATCGAGTTTTTCTGCCGAAAAATGTTTTTAACAAGCCTTAAAGGAATTGTGCTTCGACTATTCCATTTGCAGGGCGTTTCTTGACCTTTCTGTCGAACCAGATTTTAAAAAGATGGGGCATAGCCTTAAGTTTATGTGGTATTGGCTTGTTTTTTTATCTCGAGATCGATTCCGCTGCATTGGTCGATGAATGCTTATTGTATGAGTTATGTCTCTGGTCGAGATAATCATATATGGTGGCCTAAGTCAAGGCTGAACCAATGCTAAATCTAAAATGGTGTTCGGTACCTTTTTACATTTATCCGACCATATAACTACTAAAAATGGGCATATCGAGTTTTTCTGCCGAAAAATGTTTTTAACAAGCCTTAAAGGAATTGTGCTTCGACTATTCCATTTGCAGGGCGTTTCTTGACCTTTCTGTCGAACCAGATTTTAAAAAGATGGGGCATAGCCTTAAGTTTATGTGGTATTGGCTTGTTTTTTATCTCGAGATCGATTCCGCTGCATTGGTCGATGAATGCTTATTGTATGAGTTATGTCTCTGGTCGAGATAATCATATATGGTGGCCTAAGTCAAGGCTGAACCAATGCTAAATCTAAAATGGTGTTCGGTACCTTTTTACATTTATCCGACCATATAACTACTAAAAATGGGCATATCGAGTTTTTCTGCCGAAAAATGTTTTTAACAAGCCTTAAAGGAATTGTGCTTCGACTATTCCATTTGCAGGGCGTTTCTTGACCTTTCTGTCGAACCAGATTTTAAAAAGATGGGGCATAGCCTTAAGTTTATGTGGTATTGGCTTGTTTTTTATCTCGAGATCGATTCCGCTGCATCGGTCGATGAATGCTTATTGTATGAGTTATGTCTCTGGTCGAGATAATCATATATGGTGGCCTAAGTCAAGGCTGAACCAATGCTAAATCTAAAATGGTGTTCGGTACCTTTTTACATTTATCCGACCATATAACTACTAAAAATGGGCATATCGAGTTTTTCTGCCGAAAAATGTTTTTAACAAGCCTTAAAGGAATTGTGCTTCGACTATTCCATTTGCAGGGCGTTTCTTGACCTTTCTGTCGAACCAGATTTTAAAAAGATGGGGCATAGCCTTAAGTTTATGTGGTATTGGCTTGTTTTTTTATCTCGAGATCGATTCCGCTGCATTGGTCGATGAATGCTTATTGTATGAGTTATGTCTCTGGTCGAGATAATCATATATGGTGGCCTAAGTCAAGGCTGAACCAATGCTAAATCTAAAATGGTGTTCGGTACCTTTTTACATTTATCCGACCATATAACTACTAAAAATGGGCATATCGAGTTTTTCTGCCGAAAAATGTTTTTAACAAGCCTTAAAGGAATTGTGCTTCGACTATTCCATTTGCAGGGCGTTTCTTGACCTTTCTGTCGAACCAGATTTTAAAAAGATGGGGCATAGCCTTAAGTTTATGTGGTATTGGCTTGTTTTTTATCTCGAGATCGATTCCGCTGCATTGGTCGATGAATGCTTATTGTATGAGTTATGTCTCTGGTCGAGATAATCATATATGGTGGCCTAAGTCAAGGCTGAACCAATGCTAAATCTAAAATGGTGTTCGGTACCTTTTTACATTTATCCGACCATATAACTACTAAAAATGGGCATATCGAGTTTTTCTGCCGAAAAATGTTTTTAACAAGCCTTAAAGGAATTGTGCTTCGACTATTCCATTTGCAGGGCGTTTCTAGACCTTTCTGTCGAACCAGATTTTAAAAAGATGGGGCATAGCCTTAAGTTTATGTGGTATTGGCTTGTTTTTTATCTCGAGATCGATTCCGCTGCATCGGTCGATGAATGCTTATTGTATGAGTTATGTCTCTGGTCGAGATAATCATATATGGTGGCCTAAGTCAAGGCTGAACCAATGCTAAATCTAAAATGGTGTTCGGTACCTTTTTACATTTATCCGACCATATAACTACTAAAAATGGGCATATCGAGTTTTTCTGCCGAAAAATGTTTTTAACAAGCCTTAAAGGAATTGTGCTTCGACTATTCCATTTGCAGGGCGTTTCTAGACCTTTCTGTCGAACCAGATTTTAAAAAGATGGGGCATAGCCTTAAGTTTATGTGGTATTGGCTTGTTTTTTATCTCGAGATCGAATCCGCTGCATCGGTCGATGAATGCTTATTGTATGAGTTATGTCTCTGGTCGAGATAATCATATATGGTGGCCTAAGTCAAGGCTGAACCAATGCTAAATCTAAAATGGTGTTCGGTACCTTTTTACATTTATCCGACCATATAACTACTAAAAATGGGCATATCGAGTTTTTCTGCCGAAAAATGTTTTTAACAAGCCTTAAAGGAATTGTGCTTCGACTATTCCATTTGCAGGGCGTTTCTTGACCTTTCTGTCGAACCAGATTTTAAAAAGATGGGGCATAGCCTTAAGTTTATGTGGTATTGGCTTGTTTTTTTATCTCGAGATCGATTCCGCTGCATTGGTCGATGAATGCTTATTGTATGAGTTAAGTCTCTGGTCGAGATAATCATATATGGTGGCCTAAGTCAAGGCTGAACCAATGCTAAATCTAAAATGGTGTTCGGTACCTTTTTACATTTATCCGACCATATAACTACTAAAAATGGGCATATCGAGTTTTTCTGCCGAAAAATGTTTTTAACAAGCCTTAAAGGAATTGTGCTTCGACTATTCCATTTGCAGGGCGTTTCTTGACCTTTCTGTCGAACCAGATTTTAAAAAGATGGGGCATAGCCTTAAGTTTATGTGGTATTGGCTTGTTTTTTATCTCGAGATCGATTCCGCTGCATTGGTCGATGAATGCTTATTGTATGAGTTATGTCTCTGGTCGAGATAATCATATATGGTGGCCTAAGTCAAGGCTGAACCAATGCTAAATCTAAAATGGTGTTCGGTACCTTTTTACATTTATCCGACCATATAACTACTAAAAATGGGCATATCGAGTTTTTCTGCCGAAAAATGTTTTTAACAAGCCTTAAAGGAATTGTGCTTCGACTATTCCATTTGCAGGGCGTTTCTTGACCTTTCTGTCGAACCAGATTTAAAAAGATGGGGCATAGCCTTAAGTTTATGTGGTATTGGCTTGTTTTTTTATCTCGAGATCGAATCCGCTGCATCGGTCGATGAATGCTTATTGTATGAGTTATGTCTCTGGTCGAGATAATCATATATGGTGGCCTAAGTCAAGGCTGAACCAATGCTAAATCTAAAATGGTGTTCGGTACCTTTTTACATTTATCCGACCATATAACTACTAAAAATGGGCATATCGAGTTTTTCTGCCGAAAAATGTTTTTAACAAGCCTTAAAGGAATTGTGCTTCGACTATTCCATTTGCAGGGCGTTTCTTGACCTTTCTGTCGAACCAGATTTTAAAAAGATGGGGCATAGCCTTAAGTTTATGTGGTATTGGCTTGTTTTTTTATCTCGAGATCGATTCCGCTGCATTGGTCGATGAATGCTTATTGTATGAGTTATGTCTCTGGTCGAGATAATCATATATGGTGGCCTAAGTCAAGGCTGAACCAATGCTAAATCTAAAATGGTGTTCGGTACCTTTTTACATTTATCCGACCATATAACTACTAAAAATGGGCATATCGAGTTTTTCTGCCGAAAAATGTTTTTAACAAGCCTTAAAGGAATTGTGCTTCGACTATTCCATTTGCAGAGCGTTTCTTGACCTTTCTGTCAAACCAGATTTTAAAAAGATGGGGCATAGCCTTAAGTTTATGTGGTATTGGCTTGTTTTTTTATCTCGAGATCGATTCCGCTGCATCGGTCGATAAATGCTTATTGTATGAGTTATGTCTCTGGTCGAGATAATCATATATGGTGGCCTAAGTCAAGGCTGAACCAATGCTAAATCTAAAATGGTGTTCGGTACCTTTTTACATTTATCCGACCATATAACTACTAAAAATGGGCATATCGAGTTTTTCTGCCGAAAAATGTTTTTAACAAGCCTTAAAGGAATTGTGCTTCGACTATTCCATTTGCAGGGCGTTTCTTGACCTTTCTGTCGAACCAGATTTTAAAAAGATGGGGCATAGCCTTAAGTTTATGTGGTATTGGCTTGTTTTTTTATCTCGAGATCGAATCCGCTGCATTGGTCGATGAATGCTTATTGTATGAGTTATGTCTCTGGTCGAGATAATCATATATGGTGGCCTAAGTCAAGGCTGAACCAATGCTAAATCTAAAATGGTGTTCGGTACCTTTTTACATTTATCCGACCATATAACTACTAAAAATGGGCATATCGAGTTTTTCTGCCGAAAAATGTTTTTAACAAGCCTTAAAGGAATTGTGCTTCGACTATTCCATTTGCAGGGCGTTTCTTGACCTTTCTGTCGAACCAGATTTTAAAAAGATGGGGCATAGCCTTAAGTTTATGTGGTATTGGCTTGTTTTTTATCTCGAGATCGATTCCGCTGCATCGGTCGATGAATGCTTATTGTATGAGTTATGTCTCTGGTCGAGATAATCATATATGGTGGCCTAAGTCAAGGCTGAACCAATGCTAAATCTAAAATGGTGTTCGGTACCTTTTTACATTTATCCGACCATATAACTACTAAAAATGGGCATATCGAGTTTTTCTGCCGAAAAATGTTTTTAACAAGCCTTAAAGGAATTGTGCTTCGACTATTCCATTTGCAGGGCGTTTCTTGACCTTTCTGTCGAACCAGATTTTAAAAAGATGGGGTATAGCCTTAAGTTTATGTGGTATTGGCTTGTTTTTTATCTCGAGATCGATTCCGCTGCATTGGTCGATGAATGCTTATTGTATGAGTTATGTCTCTGGTCGAGATAATCATATATGGTGGCCTAAGTCAAGGCTGAACCAATGCTAAATCTAAAATGGTGTTCGGTACCTTTTTACATTTATCCGACCATATAACTACTAAAAATGGGCATATCGAGTTTTTCTGCCGAAAAATGTTTTTAACAAGCCTTAAAGGAATTGTGCTTCGACTATTCCATTTGCAGGACGTTTCTTGACCCTTTTGTCGAACAAGATTTTAAAAGATGGGGCATAGCCTTAAGTTTATGTGGTATTGGCTTGTTTTTTATCTCGAGATCGAATCCGCTGCATTGGTCGATGAAGGCTTATTGTATGAGTTACGTCTCTGGTCGATATAATCATATATGGTGGCCTAAGTCAAGGCTGAACCAATGCTAAATCTAAAATGGTGTTCGGTACCTTTTTACATTTATCCGACCATATAACTACTAAAAATGGGCATATCGAGTTTTTCTGCCGAAAAATGTTTTTAACAAGCCTTAAAGGAATTGTGCTTCGACTATTCCATTTGCAGGGCGTTTCTTGACCTTTCTGTCGAACCAGATTTTAAAAAGATGGGGCATAGCCTTAAGTTTATGTGGTATTGGCTTGTTTTTTTATCTCGAGATCGATTCCGCTGCATTGGTCGATGAATGCTTATTGTGTGAGTTAAGTCTCTGGTCGAGATAATCATATATGGTGGCCTAAGTCAAGGCTGAACCAATGCTAAATCTAAAATGGTGTTCGGTACCTTTTTACATTTATCCGACCATATAACTACTAAAAATGGGCATATCGAGTTTTTCTGCCGAAAAATGTTTTTAACAAGCCTTAAAGGAATTGTGCTTCGACTATTCCATTTGCAGGGCGTTTCTTGACCTTTCTGTCGAACCAGATTTTAAAAAGATGGGGCATAGCCTTAAGTTTATGTGGTATTGGCTTGTTTTTTTATCTCGAGATCGATTCCGCTGCATCGGTCGATGAATGCTTATTGTATGAGTTATGTCTCTGGTCGAGATAATCATATATGGTGGCCTAAGTCAAGGCTGAACCAATGCTAAATCTAAAAGGTGTTCGGTACCTTTTTACATTTATCCGACCATATAACTACTAAAAATGGGCATATCGAGTTTTTCTGCCGAAAAATGTTTTTAACAAGCCTTAAAGGAATTGTGCTTCGACTATTCCATTTGCAGGGCGTTTCTTGACCTTTCTGTCGAACCAGATTTTAAAAAGATGGGGCATAGCCTTAAGTTTATGTGGTATTGGCTTGTTTTTTATCTCGAGATCGATTCCGCTGCATTGGTCGATGAATGCTTATTGTATGAGTTATGTCTCTGGTCGAGATAATCATATATGGTGGCCTAAGTCAAGGCTGAACCAATGCTAAATCTAAAAGGTGTTCGGTACCTTTTTACATTTATCCGACCATATAACTACTAAAAATGGGCATATCGAGTTTTTCTGCCGAAAAATGTTTTTAACAAGCCTTAAAGGAATTGTGCTTCGACTATTCCATTTGCAGGGCGTTTCTAGACCTTTCTGTCGAACCAGATTTAAAAAGATGGGGCATAGCCTTAAGTTTATTTGGTATTGGCTTGTTTTTTATCTCGAGATCGAATCCGCTGCATCGGTCGATGAATGCTTATTGTATGAGTTATGTCTCTGGTCGAGATAATCATATATGGTGGCCTAAGTCAAGGCTGAACCAATGCTAAATCTAAAAAGGTGTTCGGTACCTTTTTACATTTATCCGACCATATAACTACTAAAAATGGGCATATCGAGTTTTTCTGCCGAAAAATGTTTTTAACAAGCCTTAAAGGAATTGTGCTTCGACTATTCCATTTGCAGGGCGTTTCTTGACCTTTCTGTCGAACCAGATTTTAAAAGATGGGGCATAGCCTTAAGATTATGTGGTATTGGCTTGTTTTTTATCTCGAGATCGATTCCGCTGCATTGGTCGATGAATGCTTATTGTGTGAGTTAAGTCTCTGGTCGAGATAATCATATATGGTGGCCTAAGTCAAGGCTGAACCAATGCTAAATCTAAAAGGTGTTCGGTACCTTTTTACATTTATCCGACCATATAACTACTAAAAATGGGCATATCGAGTTTTTCTGCCGAAAAATGTTTTTAACAAGCCTTAAAGGAATTGTGCTTCGACTATTCCATTTGCAGGGTGTTTCTAGACCTTTCTGTCGAACCAGATTTAAAAAGATGGGGCATAGCCTTAAGTTTATGTGTATTGGCTTGTTTTTTAAGCTCGAGATCGAATCCGCTGCATCGGTCGATGAATGCTTATTGTATGAGTTATGTCTCTGGTCGAGATAATCATATATGGTGGCCTAAGTCAAGGCTGAACCAATGCTAAATCTAAAATGGTGTTCGGCACCTTTTTACATTTATCCGACCATATAACTACTAAAAATGGGCATATCGAGTTTTTCTGCTGAAAAATGTTTTTAACAAGCCTTAAAGGAATTGTGCTTCGACTATTCCATTTGCAGGGCGTTTCTTGACCTTTCTGTCGAACCAGATTTTAAAAAGATGGGGCATAGCCTTAAGATTATGTGGTATTGGCTTGTTTTTTTATCTCGAGATCGATTCCGCTGCATTGGTCGATGAATGCTTATTGTGTGAGTTAAGTCTCTGGTCGAGATAATCATATATGGTGGCCTAAGTCAAGGCTGAACCAATGCTAAATCTAAAAAGGTGTTCGGTACCTTTTTACATTTATCCGACCATATAACTACTAAAAATGGGCATATCGAGTTTTTCTGCCGAAAAATGTTTTTAACAAGCCTTAAAGGAATTGTGCTTCGACTATTCCATTTGCAGGGCGTTTCTTGACCTTTCTGTCGAACCAGATTTTAAAAAGATGGGGCATAGCCTTAAGTTTATGTGGTATTGGCTTGTTTTTTTATCTCGAGATCGATTCCGCTGCATTGGTCGATGAATGCTTATTGTATGAGTTATGTCTCTGGTCGAGATAATCATATATGGTGGCCTAAGTCAAGGCTGAACCAATGCTAAATCTAAAATGGTGTTCGGCACCTTTTTACATTTATCCGACCATATAACTACTAAAAATGGGCATATCGAGTTTTTCTGCCGAAAAATGTTTTTAACAAGCCTTAAAGGAATTGTGCTTCGACTATTCCATTTGCAGGGCGTTTCTTGACCTTTCTGTCGAACCAGATTTTAAAAAGATGGGGCATAGCCTTAAGATTATGTGGTATTGGCTTGTTTTTTATCTCGAGATCGATTCCGCTGCATTGGTCGATGAATGCTTATTGTGTGAGTTAAGTCTCTGGTCGAGATAATCATATATGGTGGTCAAAGTCAAGGCCGAACCAATGCTAAATCTAAAAAGGTGTTCGGTACCTTTTTACATTTATCGACCATATAACTACTAAAGATGGGCAAATCGAGTTTTTCTGCCAAAAAAGGTTTTTAACAAGCCTTAAAGGAATTGTGCTTCGACTATTCCATTTGCAGGGCGTTTCTTGACCTTTCTGTCGAACCAGATTTTAAAAAGATGGGGCATAGCCTTAAGTTTATGTGGTATTGGCTTGTTTTTTTATCTCGAGATCGATTCTGCTGCATTGGTCGATGAATGCTTATTGTGTGAGTTAAGTCTCTGGTCGAGATAATCATATATGGTGGCCTAAGTCAAGGCTGAACCAATGCTAAATCTAAAATGGTGTTCGGTACCTTTTTACATTTATCCGACCATATAACTACTAAAAATGGGCATATCGAGTTTTTCTGCCGAAAAATGTTTTTAACAAGCCTTAAAGGAATTGTGCTTCGACTATTCCATTTGCAGGGCGTTTCTTGACCTTTCTGTCGAACCAGATTTTAAAAAGATGGGGCATAGCCTTAAGTTTATGTGGTATTGGCTTGTTTTTTTATCTCGAGATCGATTCCGCTGCATTGGTCGATGAATGCTTATTGTGTGAGTTAAGTCTCTGGTCGAGATAATCATATATGGTGGCCTAATTCAAGGCTGAACCAATGCTAAATCTAAAAAGATGTTCGGTACCTTTTTACATTTATCCGACCTTATAACTACTAAAAATGGGCATATCGAGTTTTTCTGCTGAAAAATGTTTTTAACAAGCCTTAAAGGAATTGTGCTTCGACAATTCCATTTGCAGGGAGTTTCTTGACCTTTTTGTCGAACCAGATTTTAAAAAGATTGGACATAGCCTTAAGTTTATGCGGTATTGGCTTGTTTTTTTATCTCGAGATCGATTCCGCTGCATTGGTCGCTGAATGCTTATTGTATGAGTTATGTCTCTGGTCGAGATAATCATATATGGTGGCCTAAGTCAAGGCTGAACCAATGCTAGAACTAAAATGGTGTTCGGCACCTTTTTACATTTATCCGACCATATAACTACTAAAAATGGGCATATCGAGTTTTTCTGCCGAAAAATGTTTTTAACAAGCCTTAAAGGAATTGTGCTTCGACAATTCCATTTGCAGGGAGTTTCTTGACCTTTTTGTCGAACCAAATTTTAAAAAGATGGGGCATAGCCTTAAGATTATGTGGTATTGGCTTGTTTTTTATCTTGAGATCGATTCTGCTGCATTGGTCGATGAATGTTTATTTTGTGAGTTAAATCTCTGGTCGAGATAATCATATTTGGTGGCCTAAGTCAAGGCTGAACCAATGCTAAATCTAAAATGGTGTTCGGTACCTTTTTACATTTATCCTACCATATAACTACTAAAAAACGGCATATCGAGTTTTTCTGCAGAAAAATGTTTTTAACAAGCCTTAAAGGAATTGTGCTTTGACTATTCCATTTGCAGGGCGTTTCTTGACCTTTTTGTCGAACCAAATTTTAAAAAGATGGGGCATAGTCTTAAGATTATGTGGTATTGGCTTGTTTTTTTATATCGAGATCAATTCTGCTGCATCGGTCGATGAATGCTTATTGTGTGAGTTAAGTCTCTGGTCGAGATAATCATATATGGTGGCCTAAGTCAAGGCTGAACCAATGCTAAATCTAAAAAGTTGTTCGGCACCTTTTTACATTTATCCGACCATATAACTACTAAAAATGGGCATATCGAGGTTTTCTGCCGAAAAATGTTTTTAACAAGCCTTAAAGGAATTGTGCTTATTCTATTCCATTTGCAGGGCGTTTCTTGACCTTTCTGTCGAACCAGATTTTAAAAAGATGGGGCATAGCCTTAAGATTATGTGGTATTGGCTTGTTTTTTATCTCGAGATCGATTCCGATGCATTGGTCGATGAATGCTTATTGTGTGAGTTAAGTCTCTGGTCGAGATAATCATATATGGTGGCCTAAGTCAAGGCTGAACAATTGCTAAATCTAAAAAGGTGTTCGGTACCTTTTTACTTGTATTTGACCATATAACTACTAAAAATGGGCATATCGATTTTGTCTTCCGAAAAATGTTTTTAACAAGCCTTAAAGGAATTGTGCTTCGACTATTCCATTTGCAGGGTGTTGACCTTTCTGTCGAACCAGATTTAAGAAAGATGGGGCATAGCCTTAAGTTTATGTTGTATTGGCTTGTTTTTTAAGCTCGAGATCAAATCCGCTGCATCGGTCGATGAATGCTTATTGTATGAGTTATGTCTCTGGTCGAGATAATCATATATGGTGGCCTAAGTCAAGGCTGAACCAATGCTAAATCTAAAATGGTGTTCGGCAACTTTTTACATTTATCCGACCATATATCTACTAAAAATGGGCATATCGAGTTTTTCTGCTGAAAAATGTTTTTAACAAGCCTTAAAGGAATTGTGTCTCGATTATTCCATTTGCAGGGGTTTCTTGACCTTTATGTCGAACCAGATTTTAAAAAGATGGGGCATAGCCTTAAGATTATGTGGTATTGGCTTGTTTTTTTTTCTCGAGATCGATTCCGCTGCATTGGTCGATGAATGCTTATTGTGTGAGTTAAGTCTCTGGTCGAGATAATCATATATGGTGGCCTAATCAAGGCTGAACCAATGCTAAATCTAAAAAGATGTTCGGTACCTTTTTACATTTATCCGACCTTATAACTACTAAAAATGGGCATATCGAGTTTTTCTGCTGAAAAATGTTTTTAACAAGCCTTAAAGGAATTGTGCTTCGACAATTCCATTTGCAGGGAGTTTCTTGACCTTTTTGTCGAACCAGATTTTAAAAAGATGGGACATAGCCTTAAGATTATGTGGTATTGGCTTGTTTTTTATCTCGAGATCGATTCCGATGCATTGGTCGATGAATGCTTATTGTGTGAGTTATGTCTCTGGTCGAGATAATCATATATGGTGGCCTAAGTCAAGGCTGAACAATTGCTAAATCTAAAAAGGTGTTCGGTACCTTTTTACTTGTATTTGACCATATAACTACTAAAAATGGGCATATAGAGTTTTTCTTCCGAAAATTTTTTTTAACAAGCCTTAAAGGAATTGTGCTTCGACTATTCCATTTGCAGGGTGTTTGACCTTTCTGTCGAACCAGATTTAAGAAAGATGGGGCATAGCCTTAAGTTTATGTTGTATTGGCTTGTTTTTTAAGCTCGAGATCGAATCCGCTGCATCGGTCGATGAATGCTTATTGTATGAGTTATGTCTCTGGTCGAGATAATCATATATGGTGGCCTAAGTCAAGGCTGAACCAATGCTAAATCTAAAATGGTGTTCGGCAACTTTTTACATTTATCCGACCATATATCTACTAAAAATGGGCATATCGAGTTTTTCTGCTGAAAAATGTTTTTAACAAGCCTTAAAGGAATTTTGCCTCGATTATTCCATTTGCAGGGGGTTTCTGGACCTTTATGTCGAACCAGATTTTAAAAAGATGGGGCATAGCCTTAAGATTATGTGGTATTGGCTTGTTTTTTTTTCTCGAGATCGATTCCGCTGCATTGGTCGATGAATGCTTATTGTGTGAGTTAAGTCTCTGGTCGAGATAATCATATATGGTGGCCTAATTCAAGGCTGAACCAATGGTAAATCTAAAAAGTTGTTCGGTACCTTTTTACATTTATCCGACCTTATAACTACTAAAAATGGGCATATCGAGTTTTTCTGCTGAAAAATGTTTTTAACAAGCCTTTAAGGAATTGTGCTTCGACAATTCCATTTGCAGGGAGTTTCTCGACCTTTTTGTCGAACCAGATTTTAAAAAGATTGGACATAGCCTTAAGATTATGTGGTATTGGCTTGTTTTTTTATCTCGAGATCGATTCTGCTGCATTGGTCGATGAATGCTTATTGTGTGAGTTAAATCTCTGGTCGAGATAATCATATATGGTGGCCTAAGTCAAGGCTGAACCAATGCTAAATCTAAAATGGTGTTCGGTACCTTTTTACTTGTATTTGACCATATAACTACTAAAAATGGGCATATCGAGTTTTTCTTCCGAAAAATGTTTTTAACAAGCCTTAAAGGAATTGTGCTTCGACTATTCCATTTGCAGGATGTTTCTAGACCTTTCTGTCGAACCATATTTAAGAAAGATGGGGCATAGCCTTAAGTTTATGTTGTATTGACTTGTTTTTTAAGCTCGAGATCGAATCCGCTGCATCGGTCGATGAATGCTTATTGTATGAGTTATGTCTCTGGTCGAGATAATCATATATGGTGGCCTAAGTCAAGGCTGAACCAATGCTAAATCTAAAATGGTGTTCGGAAACTTTTTACATTTATCCGACCATATATCTACTAAAAATGGGCATATCGAGTTTTTCTGCTGAAAAATGTTTTTAACAAGCCTTAAAGGAATTGTGCCTCGATTATTCCATTTGCAGGGGGTTTCTTGACCTTTATGTCGAACCAGATTTTAAAAAGATGGGGCATAGCCTTAAGATTATGTGGTATTGGCTTGTTTTTTTTTCTCGAGATCGATTCCGCTGCATTGGTCGATGAATGCTTATTGTGTGAGTTAAGTCTCTGGTCGAGATAATCATATATGGTGGCCTAATTCAAGGCTGAACCAATGGTAAATCTAAAAAGTTGTTCGGTACCTTTTTACATTTATCCGACCTTATAACTATTAAAAATGGGCATATCGAGTTTTTCTGCTGAAAAATGTTTTTAACAAGCCTTTAAGGAATTGTGCTTCGACAATTCCATTTGCAGGGAGTTTCTCGACCTTTTTGTCCAACCAGATTTTAAAAAGATTGGACATAGCCTTAAGATTATGTGGTATTGGCTTGTTTTTTATCTCGAGATCGATTCCGATGCATTGGTCGATGAATGCTTATTGTGTTAGTTAAGTCTCTGGTCGAGATAATCATATATGGTGGCCTAAGTCAAGGCTGAACAATTGCTAAATCTAAAAAGGTGTTCGGTAACTTTTTACTTGTATTTGACCATATAACTACTAAAAATGGGCATATAGAGTTTTTCTTCCGAAAAATTATTTTTAACAAGCCTTAAAGGAATTGTGCTTCGACTATTCCATTTGCAGGGTGTTGACCTTTCTGTCGAACCAGATTTAAGAAAGATGGGGCATAGCCTTAAGTTTATGTTGTATTGGCTTGTTTTTTAAGCTCGAGATCGAATCCGCTGCATCGGTCGATGAATGCTTATTGTATATGATTATCTCGACCAGAGACATAGCTCATTCAATAAGCATTCATCAACCGATGCAGCGGATTCGATTTAGAGATAAAAGAAACAAGCCAATACCACATAAACTTAAGGCTATGTCCCATCTTTTTAAATCTGGTTCGACAGGAAGGTCTAGAAACGCCCTGAAAATGGAATAGTAGAAGCACAATTCCTTTAAGGCTTGTTAAAAACATTTTTCGGCAAAAAAACTCGATATGCCATTTTCTAGATGTTATATGGTCAGATAAATGTAAAAGGTTACCAGACACCTTTTTAGAATTAGCATTGGTTCAGCTGACTAGGCCACCATAGATGATTATTCGACCAGAACATACTCATACAAAGGCTTGTAAAAGATGGCTTGTTTTAAACACATTTTCGCAAAAAAACCTTGATATTGCCATTATTTATCAGTATATGTCAATAATGTAAAAAGGTACCGAACACTTCTTTAGAATTAGCATTGTTCAGCATTTGACTTAGGCCACCATTATATGATTACCTCGACCCAAGACATAACTCATACAATAGCATTCATGGACCGATGCACGGATTCGATCTCGAGATAAAAAAACCAAGCCAAATACCACATAAACTTAAGCATATAGCCCAGCTCTTTTTAAATCTTGTTCACAGAAGTCTGAAACGCCCTGAAAATGAATAGTAGAAGCCACATTCCTTAAGCTGTAAAAAACATTTTCGGAAAAAAAAACTCGAATATGCCCCATTATTTAGTATTTATGGTCTGATAAATGTAAAAGTACCGAACACCTTTTTTAGAAATTTAGGCATTTGTTCAACCTTGACTTAGGCCACCATATATATTATCTCGACGAGAGACATAACTCATACAATAAGCATTCATCGACCGATGCAGCGGATTCGATCTCGAGATAAAAAAACAAGCCAATACCACATAAACTTAAGGCTATGCCCCACTCTTTTTTAAATCTGGTTCGACAGAAAGGTCAAGAAACGCCCTGCAAATGGAATAGTAGAAGCACAATTCCTTTAAGGCTTGTTAAAAACTTTTTTCGGCAAAAAAACTCGATATGCCCATTTTTAGTAGTTATTTGGTCAGATAAATGTAAAAAGGTACCGAACACCTGTTTAGAATTAGCATTGGTTCAGCCTTGACTTAGGCCACCATATATGATTATCTCGAGCAGAGACATAACTCATACAATAAGCATTCATCGAACGATGCAGCGGATTCGATCTCGAGATAAAAAAACAAGCCAATACCACATAAACTTAAGGCTATGCCCCACTCTTCTTTAAATCTGGTTCGACAGAAAGGTCAAGAAACGCCCTGAAAATGGAATAGCAGAAGCACATTTCCTTTAAGGCTTGTTAAAAACATTTTTCGGCAAAAAAATTTGATATGCCCATTTTTAGTAGTTATATGGTCAGATAAAAGTAAAAAGGTACCGAACACCTTTTTAGAATTAGCATTGGTTCAGCATTGACTTAGGCCACCATATATGATTATCTTGACCAGAGACATAACTCATAAAATAAGCATTCATCAAGCGATGCAGCGGATTCGATCTAGAGATAAAAAAATAAGTCAATACCACATAAACTTAAGGCTATGTCCCATCTTTTTAAATCTGGTTCGACAGAAAGGTCTAGAAACGCCCTGCAAATGGAATAGTAGAAGCACAATTCCTTTAAGGCTTGTTAAAAACATTTTTCGGCAAAAAAACTCGATATGCCCATTTTTAGTAGTTATATGGTCAGATAAATGTAAAAAGGTACCGAACACCTTTTTAGAATTAGCATTGGTTCAGCATTGACTTAGGCCACCATATATGATTATCTCGACCAGAGACATAACTCATACAATAAGCATTCATCGACCGATGCAGCGGATTCGATCTCGAGATAAAAAAAACAAGCCAATACCACATAAACTTAACGCTATGCCCCACTCTTTTTTAAATCTGGTTCGACAGAAAGGTCTAGAAACGCCCTGAAAATGGAATAGTAGAAGCACAATTCCTTTAAGGCTTGATAAAAACATTTTTTCGGCAAAAAAACTCGATATGCCCATTTTTAGTAGTTATATGGTCAGATAAATGTAAAAAGGTACCGAACACCTTTTTAGAATTAGCATTGGTTCAGCCTTGACTTAGGCCACCATGCATAACGAGTTTTTTTGCCCAAAAATGTTTTTAACAAGCTTTAAAGGAATTGTGCTTCTACTATTCCATTTGCAGGGCGTTTCTAGACCTTTCTGTCGAACCAGATTTAAAAAAGATGGGACATAGCCTTAAGTTTATGTGGTATTGGCTTGTTTTTTTTATCTCTAGATCGAATCCGCTGCATCGATTGATGGATGCTTATTGTATGAGTTATGTCTCTGGTCGAGATAATCATATATGGTGGCCTTATTCAAGGCTGAACCAATGCTAATTCTAAAAAGGTGTTCGGTACCTTTTTACATTTATCTGACCATATAACTACTAAAAATGGGCATATCGAGTTTTTTTTCCCGAAAAATGTTTTTAACAAGCCTTATAAAACGATTCTCGGGTTTTATAAAATGATTCTCGAGTTTTATAAAACGATTCTCGAGTTTTATAAAACGATTCTCGAGTTTTATAAAACGATTCTCGAGTTTTATAAAACGATTCTTCGAGTTTTATAAAACGATTCTTCGAGTTTTATAAAACGATTCTCGAGTTTTATAAAACGATTCTTCCAGTTTTATAAAACGATTCTCGAGTTTTATAAAAAGATTCTCGAGTTTTATAAAACGATTCTCGAGTTTTATAAAACGGTTCTCGAATTTTATAAAACGATTCTTCGAGTTTTATAAAACGATTCTCGAGTTTTATAAAACAATCCTCGACTTTTATAAAACGATTCTTCGAGTTTTATAAAACGATTCTCGAGTTTAGTAAAACGATCCTGGAGCTTTATAAAACGATTCTTCGAGTTTTATAAAGCGATTCTCGAGTTTTATAAAACGATCTTCGAGTTTTATAAAACGATTTCTTTTTTACTTTTGCGGAGACTTTTAGCCATTGATTCCGTCGTGACCGATTTTGACACCAACACTCTTCTTCATCTCTATGTGTATGTACGAGGGCGACTCTTACCGGAGATACTGATACGTTCTTCTTTCTCCAACTTTTCTCTGCAAGGTAAGTTGTCGCCTTTCTCTCTCTAATGCCCATTCTCAATCTCTGAAAATAAATTAGGAAGCTTTACTTGATAATTTTCTGCTTCCACGTAATCAGGTTTCTCACAACAATGGGAATCGAGAATCAAGGTACCACAATCCACGAAATCAAGCGTAAGAAGAGAAGAAACATGGTATTCCAAACAATGCCCTTTATCTACCATGCTATGTTTTAATGGCTTATCTTTATCCCTCGAATGTTCATTAGTATTTGAGGTGTTTTTAGTACGGTTGTGGGTCTGATTAAATTGTACCAGCAGGATATTTACTTGGATCTCCAGCGGAAGTTATGTGATAAAAATTATCCTTTAAAGAGGTTATAATATAAGATGTTGTATGAGGAAGATCTAGACAAGGGGCTACTACGCTAGACCAAGCTTTTCTTATTATTGGATACACCGGATGGTTTCTCTTTATCAAGAGAGGTTACTTTGGAAGATAATTTTGCAGAGGTTGAGCTTTGTTTGATTCTCTTCAGGGGTGCGGTACTGAGAGGTAAAGTCTTACCTTCTGGTTCTTTGTTCAAAAATGACTTTCCATGATTACTTGAGATAACAATATCATTCATGTCTCCGTCCATCTTTTCTTTTTAAATTGCATCAGTATTTGCATTCACAAAAGAACCATACTTTCTTTTAAAGAATTTTTTCGAACATCCAAGTTCAGGGTTGCTGTATTTTATAGATGAGACCAGCTTCCTCGTCTCACCAAGTTATAAAGTAACAAGATATAATTTGAAAATATCTTAGGCATATATGTCTAATTCGATTCAATAATTCTAATCCTAAAACTGCTCAAGAGAAGCCTCCTTCGTGCAGGTACCTAAAATCTGAACTATAGCAAGATCAGTGAAGAGAAGGCTTACACATGTCGAGGTAATAGTTACTGATTTTGTAACAGTTTTATTGAGAAACTTGTGTGGAATTATCCAAAGATGTTGTCTTAATGGTAGGAGAAGAGTCCTTAACCAAAAAAAATCATGGGGTTTTTGCCAAAACTAACCCACAACTTGGTTTTAACCCCAATACTAGACCCCAACTTAAATCAAATGCAAATCTAACCTAAAAGGGGTATGAAATTACAGTATAGTCCTCTGTGACCAAACAAAAAAACAGAAGACATTTTTACGAATATAACCCCAGTAAGTTGTCTGAGTCGGGCTGAGTTACTTTTCAGTCGTCTGGACGACTGAAATGTTAGTTGTCTAGACGATTGAATCTTAAAAATAATTTATAAATTCTGTAAAAAATATTTTGATGAGTGAAAAATTAAAAACATGTAACTATAAACATTTATAAGTGATATAAATTAAGAAATGATAAAATTGATTTGTTTTCAGCATAGATGAGTGGAAGTAGTGAATCATGATATTCTTTGGTTTAAGGGTTTGGCAAACATATGTTGTAGTATTGTATGTAATCTTAGGGTTAGATTTTGAAAAGCTGAAATGTTTTTTTGAAAAAATTAATTTGACCTCTATGTGTTTATTTCTGTGTATAGTAAACATTTTTCAATGTTTCGAAGTGTTTAATTAGAGAATAAAGTTTAGGGGTTATGTTTAGGGATTAGATGACTGAAATTTCAGTCGTCTGCTTTAAATTATTTCCCAGACGACTGAAATTTCAGTCGTCTGCTTTAAATTATTTCCCAGACGACTGAAATTTCAGTCGTCTAATTGTACCGAACCGTTAATTTTAACATTTTACGTTTTAACCTAACCGGATTTTTACCGTACATATAAAAGTTAATTTTTTCACTTTTTCACAATTTTCCGAAACCCTAGCGCCGTTTCTCTCCAAGGACGATTGTAAGTGCGATTTCGACGAATATCTCCGATTTCGACGAATCTCTCCGTTTTCGCCGGTAATCTCTCCGATTTCGACGAATCTCGTTTTTCTTTCATGCCTTAGAGTATTTTCGTAGTTTAAACTGACCATCCGCTTCCTTTTTTTCAAATCTGAAATCTCATAGCCCTTTCCTCCGCCGCCGGTATGTTATATCTTATGTTTTAAGGCGCTTAGCCGCCGGAAAACCCTAAAAATTGTAGGCTTGACTCTTCTTTTCCCTTCGATATGCAGATCTGTAAATCTTCTTCGACTGTAAGTCGTCTGAGTAGTTTTCTCACTTCCTGGAAGTCTTCTACAGAGTCTTACTCTCTGGACGACTTACATGTAAGACTCTGTAGAAGACTCTGTAGAAGACTTCCAGGAAGTCGTCTGAGTAGTCTTCTCACTTCCTGGAAGCCTTCTACGAAGTCTTACTCTCTGGACGACTTACATGTAAGACTCTGGTATTGGCTTGTTTTTTTATCTCGAGATCGATTCCGCTGCATCGGTCGATAATTGCTTATTTTATGAGTTATGTTTCTGGTCGAGATAATCATATATGGTGGCCTAAGTCAAGGCTGAACCAAGCTAAATCTAAAATGGTGTTTGGTACCTTTTTACATTTATCCGACCATATAACTACTAAAAATGGGCATATCGATTTTTTTTGTCGTAAAATGTTTTAAACAAGCCTTAATGGAATTGTGCTTCGACTATTCCATTTGCAGGGCGTTTCTAGACACTCCTGTCGAACCAGATTTTAAAAAGATTGGACATAGCCTTAAGTTTATGCGGTATTGGTTTGTTTTTTTATCTCAAGATTGATTCCGCTGCATCGGTCGATGAATGCTTATTGTATGAGTTATGTCTCTGGTCGAGATAATCATATATGGTGGCCTAAGTCAAGGCTGAACCAGTGCTAAATCTAAAAAGGTTTTCGGTACCTTTTTACATTTATCCGACAAATATAACTACTAAAAATGGGCATATCGAGTTTTTCTGCCGAAAAATGTTTTTAACAAGCCTTAAAGGAATTTTGTTAGGACTATTCCATTTGCAGGGCGTTTCTTGACCTTTCTGCCGAACCAGATTTATAAAAGATGGGGCATAGCCTTATCTTTTTAAAATCTGGCTCGACAAAAAGGTCAAGAAACTCCCTGCAAATGGAATTGTCGAAGCACAATTCCTTTAAGGCTTGTTAAAAACATTTTTCAGCAGAAAAACTCGATATGCCCACTTTTAGTAGTTATAAGGTCGGATAAATGTAAAAAGGTACCAAACATCTTTTAGATTTAGCATTGGTTCAGCCTTGAATTAGGCCACCATATATGATTATCTCGACCAGAGACATAACTCACACAATAAGCATTCATCGACCGATGCAGTGGAATCGATCTCGAGATAAAAAACAAGCCAATACCGCATAAACTTAAGGCTATGCCCCATCTTTTTAAAATCTGGTTCGACAAAAAGGTCAAGAAACGCCCTGCAAATGGAATAGTCGAAGCACAATTCCTTTAAGGCTTGTTTAAAACATTTTCGGCAGAAAAACTCGATATGCCCATTTTTAGTAGTTATATGGTCGGATAAATGTAAAAAGGTACCAAACACCTTTTTAGACTTAGCATTGGTTCAGCCTTGACTTAGGCCACCATATATGATTATCTCGAGCACACACATAACTCATACAATAAGCATTCATCGACCGATGGAGAGGATTCGATCTTGAGATAAAAAAAACAAGCCAATACCACATAAACTTAAGGCTATGCCCCATCTTTTTTAAATCTGGTCTGACAGAAAGGTCTAGAAACGCCCTGCAAATTAAATAGTAGAAGCACAATTCCTTTAAGGCTTGTTAAAAACATTTTTCGGCAGAAAAACTCGATAGGCCCATTTTTAGTAGTTATATGGTCGGATAAATGTAAAAAGGTGCCGAACACCATTTTAGATTTTGCATTGGTTCAGCCTTGACTTAGGCCACCATATATGATTATCTCGACCAGAGACATAATTCTTACAATAAGCATTCATTGACCGATGCAGCGGAATCGATCTCGAGATAAAAAAAAAACAAGCCAGTACCACATAAACTTAAGGCTATGCCCCATCTTTTTGAAATTTGGTTCGACAAAAAGGTCAAAAAACGCCCTGCAAATGGAATAGTCAAAGCACAATTCCTTTAAGGCTTGTTAAAAACATTTTTCGGCAGAAAAAATGGTCAAATACAAGTAAAAAGGTACCGAACACCTTTTTATGATTATCTCGACCAGAGACTTAACTCACATAATAAGCATTCATCGACCAATGCAGCGGAATCGATCTCGAGATAAAAAAAACAAGCCAATACCACATAATCTTAAGGCTATGCCCCATCTTTTATAAATCTGGTTCGACAGAAAGGTCAAGAAACGCCCTGCAAACGGAATAGTCGAAGCACAATTCCTTTAAGGCTTGTTAAAAACATTTTTCGGCAGAAAAACTCGATATGCCCATTTTTAGTAGTTATATGGTCGGATAAATGTAAAAAGGTGCCGAACACCATTTTAGTTCTAGCATTGGTTCAGCCTTGACTTAGGCCACCATATATGACTATCTCGACCAGAGACATAACTCATACAATAAGCATTCAGCGACCAATGCAGCGGAATCGATCTCGAGATAAAAAAACAAGCCAATACCGCATAAACTTAAGGCTATGTCCAATCTTTTTAAAATCTGGTTCGACAAAAAGGTCAAGAAACTCCCTGCAAATGGAATTGTCGAAGCACAATTCCTTTAAGGCTTGTTAAAAACATTTTTCAGCAGAAAAAC